>OLKM01001127.1:0-2500 GCA_900291075.1 Melanogrammus aeglefinus | reverse complement strand
ACACTTCCGTGCTAAATCCCTCTGACAGCTCCCTGAAGGGGAGGGGGTTTGAAAAAACACAGTAATATGCAAACTTGCCACTAATTCATAATCAGCCATCTAATACACCGTTGCCACGGTGATTTAATTGTCCCATTTGTCACAGCTGTTGTACCCGCCAAAGCAAACGTCAAGATAGCGATCGTCTTCTCTTTCCGATAGGAGGGAAAGCGGTAAGAGCTCTTACAGCTCTTACAGCTCTTACAGCTCTTACCGTGGGACTCGGGCCTTGAAAATCCCACACAACATACAGTCTTTACCCGCACCAATATGCTATATTTCCCCCGACTTATCCACCTAATCTGTCTCCCTTTGTTTTGCTCTGCGTCTCCAGCTGCTTCTCAAGCAGGCGGATGTATAGAGGGGGGGGAGATCCAATTCCAATTTAACTACATTTGGAGTCTGGGGAATTCAGGGTGGACCAGCCAGTCTATGCCCCCCACCGCCAACCCCCCCCACCCCCACTCCCACTCCCCCCCTCCCAGCTCCGCCCCTCAGAAGCCCTTCAATGTAAATGCAGTCAATTTAAAAGAAGGAAGTTCACCCGAGTTTTATTCTGCGACGGGAGCGAGCCGAGGATACCGCCGGCGGCACCGACGGGCGACTCTGTCTCCTTGATTTAGAGGCACACGAGGGGACTTATTTCCTAAAATGTCAACGGCGTGGTCGACCGGGAAGCAACAGCAGGTGAGGCTGATGATGTGCCAACTGGAAATGGACCCCCCCCCCATCTCACACACACACACACCACCACCACCACCACCACCACCGATTTAAAATATTTGAGGGTGCACTGAAGAAGGGAGAAGGGGATGTGTGCAGTGCGTTCCGGGATGGATGCTTGCCCCGAACCCTCCTTTGATAATTGCTATGCAACGGCTCTGGGAATGAATTACCGCGCAGCCGAGTGTTGCGGCCGCTAACTTTGGGGGGAGACAGAATGAGGGATGAGATCCTGCCAGCGGCCCTGCCCGAGGAGCCGGGGACGCAAAACGCACACGTATCCCCCTAGTTGGAGTGCATAATACAGGCACGCAGGCATCCGTGCTCTCGTACGTGCATACGTACATACATGCAAACATACATTTATGCATGCATAAAATATACATGCATACATATATGCAAACGTACATTCATACATACATAAAATATGTATACATACATGCAAACATACATTCATACATACATAAAATATATATACATACATGCAAACGTACATTCATACATACATAAAATATATATACATACATGCAAACATGCATTCATACATACATAAAATATATATACATACATGCAAACATACATGCATGCCTACATACATACATTCAACATAAGTACAAAGAGAAATACATACATGCATACAAACATGCATACTTACATACATACCTGCGAGAATACATACAACGAAACATACACGCGAACATAAGTACAAACAATAGATACGGATGTTTGTAGGTATGTACGTACAATCATACGTCTATTCGAACATACATAGGTGGAAAAATACATCCGTGAGTGCATACATAAATAGATACGTACATTTGTATTTACAAACGTAAATATGTATCATCCTGGCATGTATTCATACCTACACACACACACACACACACACACACACACACACGCAGGCACACAGCGATGCCCACCCATGGACAGATCTTATGGTACCTACTCACAGACAATGTCTGTAACACCCACCTCAAAATATAAAGCTTGGCAGCTTTGCAAAACACACACGCACACACAAACACACATCCACACACACACACACACACACTCACACACACACACACACACACACACGCACACGCACACGCACACACACACACAACACACACACACACACACACACACACACACACACACACACACACACACACACACAGTGACACATGAGAGCCTCCCCAAGCATTAGGCATTAGTTGGCTTTAAGGGGCGCATGAACCTGGAAAGCTGCCAAACACTACCTCCCCCTTCTCTCCCTCTCTCCCTCTCTCCCTCCCCCTCTCTCCCTCTCCCCCTCTTGCCTTAACAGGATCACGTTCCAGCATTCCTGAAGCCCGTCTCAGGTGCAAACATAATTATCGAGCTGGGTTCCCTCCAAGACATAAACATGTACACATAGACATGCAGAATATAAACACCGGCCTCAAACAGTCATAACACACAGGCTTACATAATGCCAGAATAACATCGGGTCACATTTTTTGTATACCTTTTATGCATGCGCATTTAGACTCAAATGCCATCTGGTTGTATTTAAAACCCAATTTACTCTCTTTCCAAACTACCGAGCATGTGATATTACCTCCTACAGAGCAGTAAGCTGTTCTCTACTAAATCAGACGCAGGGAACAAATGTGCACCAAGCCATGTAAAATACAATGAAGCAAGCCTCTTGTGGATTGTCAAATTCTCCCGGCCAAAAAGCTCATAAATAGAACTGTGGTTTGGTTTATTC
>OLKM01001126.1:67577-169513 GCA_900291075.1 Melanogrammus aeglefinus | reverse complement strand
GAGAATAGGTTGTTTGAGCCCGAACGAAGTCAAGACTGGTTACTGTTGGCACGCTGGCTGAAGCCAGCTGCCTTAGGGTGTGGAGAAATGTCAACTCGCCATTTTTGGCTCAACGCAGATAGAGATCTCGCTTGCGCGGCAGTTCAGAGGTGTCTCCCTACACGTAATTTTCCTTATGGAAGAGACCGGGGGTATCTAAGAGCGCAAGATGTCCCAAGGGTGGGGTGTGGTGAGAGAAGGATGTTTCGCATTTGTTGTGGTCAATGTGGGGTGGCTCGGAGGGTTTGGAAGCTTGATTGGGGCCTTGGTTGGGTGACCTGTTAGAGTCCCAACGGAATCAGATGTCCTGATGGGGTTTTATAAAGAGTGGGATTGGTAAGGATGGCAAAAGAGTGGGCCTTGATTAATCGCATAAAAGAGTCGAATGTTGGAGGTGTCGTCACCTAATGTACAGAAAAAGCCCCTTTTTTTTGTTTTCAAGCGGGAAATCAATCGTTAATGTTGAGCCTAACCTGGTCAAGGATATGTGTGGAGGGACAAGGAACGATAATGGAAATGTGGTATGTAAGGAACTTGGAAAATAGAGAACTTGAGTTAATGTAGAATTTTGTGTTAACATTGAATGCGTTGAGCCTTGCTGTAAAATGTAACTATTTTGCTTTTTAACCTTTGAATGTGTTTTGACCATGAAACCATGTTGTAAAATGTAACTCTGTGCCTGACTTAAATAAACGCCTAAAAATTGAAATTGGTTCACCCATAGCGAGGCTCGGCCATTGCACTGAGGCTGTTGCTGACCCGTGCGAATTCCCCAAATGTTGGAAAAATAAAAAGATCTCGATTGCATAATTCTTGTATGGGGGACTGCGGTCGCGCTCTCTCCTGATCATGTTGTATCTAAAGAAATAACATGCAAATGTACGGCTGCAACGCGCTGTCTACTGTAGTCCACCCCAGTTTTGCAAGTTCTTCCAAAAGATCACGCAACTGATCACGCCCACGCAGCTGCAGTGTAATGCAATTGCGTTCCAAGATATGGAACTCTATCCTTGATTAACGTATTCATTAATTCATCTTTTTCATTTCATAAAGGATTTAATCATTGTTTCTGTAAAGTCCCTCTCTGCACGACCCATCCGCGGCATAGCTCGACCCAGCATGAGCTATGCTGGGTCGGTCCTGTTGGGAGACGCCTGGGAATATCCCAACACCAGGTGCTGTAAGCTTTAATCTTAGTTCAACTCTGAGCTCATTGCCTCCGTGGCCTGGCCTACCGTGACCTGATCTTTACTGCCAACGTTTGGGAGAAATTTGAAGCAACATACAAAGGCCCACAACCTCTTCTCAAAACTATTTATCGTGAAAGGCATCATACTAATACTGCAGCAAGCAGCATAAAAGAGAGATGCAAGCGACCTCGGTTAATTTCTTCATTTCATACAACTACACAGAACGACGCAAACAAGGTGCTTGGTCTTTTTTTTGTTTGTCGTTGTCGGGTAAACCGCCAAGTGGAGCGACGTTCTGGGAACCTACCTCCACTTGGTCTGAGTATTCGTGCGTATCGCTTCTCGGCTTTTGGCTACAGATCAAGTGTAGTATTCTGTATCTTATCAGTTTAATATCTGATACGGTCCCTACCCGGAACCATATATTAAATTGTTTCTGGACTGGGAGATGGAAAAGGGGCTTGCTCCGTCCACTCCACCATCGGACCTGTATTGCAAGTGCCGCCAGGACTCGGTGCGACCCTCTCTACGTGAAAATAAACTCCTCCTCAGAGTAGGCTACATCCCCCGTCCTCGTGTAGTCAATAAAGCGTCATTTATAATTCATTAACGCACTCATTACAATTATTCCAACGAGTAATGGTTGTTTTAAGAAAGAAAAAGTGAATTCTTTCTGCTGCGTTTCAAAATAACTCCTGATCTCCATAGGTTTCTTCGTTATTGCTTCCAACAGACGCTATTCAGAATCGCCTGTCATTGTGTGGGGCCGGTGGTCTACAAGTGTTTATTAAAGTCTAGACATCTCCAAATGCTTTGCAACCGTTCTCCACGGGAACACGCGGTGGGACCGTTCTGCCCACTGAACGTGTACAACTTATACTACCTGGCAGAGGGAGATACCATGATCCAAGCAAGGTGGTTCACCCAGTAGCGAGGCTCGGCCATTGCACTGAGGCTGTTGCCGACCCGTGCGAATTCCCAAATGTGGAATCTCGATTGCATAATTTTCTGGTAAGTTTGGGGGACTGCGTTCCGCGCTCTCCCTATCATGTTGCTACAAAGAAATAAATTGCTAATGACTGCTGCATCGCGCTGTCTACTGTAGTCCGCATTCCCAGGTTTGCAAGTTTCTTCAAAAGCCACGCAAACATCAGCGCCCAGCAACTGCAGTGTAATGCATTTGCGGTTCAAATATGGATCACTCTAGTTTGATTAATCGTATTCATTAATTCATTTTTTTCATTCATAAAGGATTTAATCATTGTTTCTGTATAAGTCCCTTCCTGGCCATGACCATGCATAGCTCCGACTCCAGCAATGAGCTATGCTGGGTCGGGCCTTGTTGGGAGACGCCTGGGAATACCCAACACAGGTGCTGTACATACTTACTTATCAAGCTCGAGCTCATTGCCTCCGTGGCCTGGCCTACCGTGACCTGATCTTTACTGCCGACCGTTGGGAGAATTTAAGCCAACATACAAAGACCCACACACAACATTCTCTCAAACTATTTACGTGAAGCAGATCATAGTAACACTGTCAGCAAGCAGCCAAATAAGACAGATGCAGTGGACCTCGGTTAATTCTTCAATCTTTCAACACACACATAAACACGCCAACAGGCCTGCTTGGTCCTTTTTTTTGTTTTGTCGTTGGTCGGGTAAACCGCCAATGGAGCGACGTGTCGTGGGACTTCAACTATTGGTCTGAGTATTCGTGCGCATCGCTCTCGGCCTTTTTGGCTAAGATCAAGTGTAGTATCTGTCTTCTTATCGAGTTAAATATCTGATTACGTCCCTTACCCCGGGACCATATATTAGAATTGTTTTTGGAACTGGGAGAATGGAAAAGGGGCCTTGCTCCGTCCACTCCACGCATCGACCTGGTATAGCATGCCGCCAGACTCGGTGCCATTACCCTCTCCACTGTGAATCTATAAACCTCCCTCCTCAGAGTACACCCGTCCTCCTGGTAGTCCAATAAAGCGTCGTTTTTATAATTCATTTAACGGCAGCTCATGTACAATATTGATTCCGGGGACGAGATATGTTTGTTTAAGGAAAGAAAGTTGATTCTTCTGCTGCGTTTCAATAACTCCTGAATCTGCCAGGTTCCTTTCTTATGCTTCCACACGCTGAATTTCAAAATCTGCCTGTCATTGTGTGGGCCCCGGTGTCTACAGTGTTGGTAAGTAAAGGTCTAGACATCTCCAAGATGCTTTGCAAGCCGTTCTCCACGGGCACAGAACGCGTGGGCACCGTTCCTGCCCACGCGTGAACGTGTACAGACTCATACTTGACCCTGGCCAAGGAGATAACCGGATGATCAAGAGGTGGTTCACGCCATGGACGAGCTCGCCATTGCACCTGAGGGCTGTGGTGCTGACCCGTGGCGGCAATTGCCAAAATGTGGGAATCGTCGATTGCATAATTTCTGGTAGTGGGGGACTGCGGTTCGCGCTGTCCCCTGATCCATGTTGTTCTAAAAGAAAAAGTTTGCTAATGACTGGGCTGCATCGCGCTGTCCTACTGTAGTCCATCTCAGAGTTGTGCAAGTTTCTTCAAAAGACACGCAAACGATCCACGTGGCCCCAGGGCACTGCAGTGTAATTGCATGGCGTTCAAATATGGGAACTCTCGTCTCTTGAATAACGTATTCATTAATTCATTTTTTTCATTCATAAAGGGATATTAAACATTGTTTCTGTAATAAGTTCCCCTTCTCTAGGACCACGACCCAGCAGTAGCTCTACCCAGCATGAGCTATGCGTGGGTCGGCCGTGTGGGAGACGCCTGGGAATACCGCCAACACCAGGTGCTGTAAAGCTTTATCTTATTCACTCGAGCTCATTGCCTCCGGGGCCTGGCCCCTGACGTGGACCTGATCTTTACTGGCCAACCGTTTGGGAGAATTTAGCCAACATACAAAGGCCCACAACTTCTCCCAAAACTATTTATGTGAAGGACATCATACTAATACTGCCAGCAAGCAGCAAAAGAGAGATGCAGCGACCTCGGTTAATTTCTTCATCTTTCACACACACACAAACACGCATAACAGGGTGCTTGGTCTTTTTTTTGTTGTGTCGTTGTCGGGTTAACCGCCAAGTGGAGCGACGTGTCTGGGACCATACACTATGTGTCCTGAGTATTCGTGCGCATGCATCGCTTCTCGGCGCTTGTGGCTAAGATCAAGTGTAGGTATCTGTTCTTATCATATCCTCACTGAAAACGGTGGAAAGTGCTGTTCAACTCTCTGCTAAGTTAAGCGTCCCTTCTTCGTTAGTGTGTGTGCGCGCGATTGCGCTGAGGGGGGTAGCCTGTTTGATTGATTCGCTGAAATGTCCCAATCATGTGGTGACAACGAATAGAAAAAGCGATACCAATTGGCGCTGGGGTGCATACTGGTGCGCCCCTGACGCCGAGGAGGCTTTATTTAAAATGAACCAATCACTAGCCATGGCCCAAATATGATTGACGTTCAGGGCGCAATTTAAATGGTTGCTAATCCCGTTTTTACTGAAGGGCATTTAATGGTCAAAATACTATTAATAAATATCTAATATATTCGATATTAATATTATAATACAAAACGAAACTTCGATAATGTTTATTTGGCAAAAGTCAAAGGCCTATTTTACGTACGCATATTGCGACCTTTACGGTAACTGCAGAGTAGACCAGCTTCCGGTTTTCAAATCAAGTATTAAAAGGCAATGGGCTCTATGCACAACTCCACTACTTCCTGGATTTAGTGCAGCTCCTTCATTTCCTGTCTTACATTACTGGACAAACTGATTAATCCAGGTGTGTCTGAGTAGTCACAATGGTCAGACACACCTGGATTAATCAGTTTATCCAATAATGTAAGACAGGAAATGAAGGAGCTGCACTAAGTCCAGGAAGTAGTGGAGTTGTGCATAGAGCCAATTCTGACTGGTTGCGTTATTTATGTTGACTTATTTATTATGTATATATATAAGGAGCCATTCAAAGCTAATATAAAAGAGGTGTGTTCTTAATCAGGCTCTGTTTAAGTCATGTGATATACACCACTGATTTGAGTCATAAAGGTCACAGGGCGCTATGAGGAAAAAATCCTGTATTTTTCATAGAAATATTAATATAAATTATGAGAAATATTCACATGACCACACAGAATAATATAGCATTTTTGCTCTATAGCTCCCAGATTAGCATTAGTTTATACAGATTAGCCCTTACCTTAAAACAGAGGCGACCACACAGGCCTGGGGTCAGCTTCCTTTGCTGTTGGTCCAGAAGCCCATGATGTGGACAGGCGATTTCAATCCACTCTTCTGATAAGTGTGTGCCAATCACCTTTTCAGAAAGCAGAAGAGTTTGTGTCTCTGCAAATTGTGCATCCAAAGTTTCCATCCCTAACAAACAGCCAGGCATTCCGGGACGACCATTCTCTGAGGAAGGCCGAGCTCTCTGAGTGGCCGACAAACGTCGTCGGTGGGCGGGTCGATGCGACGTAGGCGTCGATGGTTCGCGACGTAGGTTCGCTAGGTTGGTCGTCGCGTACGTCGCATGGTCGCAGTGGTCGCGATGTCGCGTCAAGTCGCATTGGTCGCTGTGTTCGCTTCTTTCAGTCGCTGTGGTCGCTGGCCGGCTCGGTCGCTCAAGAGTCTATGGCGGGTCCTTAATCAGTTAATTTGCATGTTATTAACGTTTTTTTTGCGACAGTTTGAAGTACCAGAAAGCCATGCTTCTCTGGCGAAAGCTTCAGACAGCTCTTTATTGCAAAAATATTATTTTTATATTGAGAAGAAGGCCTACAGTTTTTAAATGATTGAATCGTTTGTCTATCAGTGTCAAATGAAAATGTATTAGTTGTAATTTGGGGCGTATTCAAATAATAATGTATTTTATATCTTATATAATATATACAGTATATTTGTTTGTTAAATGTCATCATTATGCGCTTAAATAAGGTATGTTTACGCACACAAAGCACTTCGTTATAGAATGATATATTTAGTTATAAATTGGGCGTATTGAAATAATGTATTTTAGAAATTATAACATAGCCTATTTGTTTTGTTACTATGTCATTTAAGACTATATATAGGTTTATGTAGGCGCTACAGTTTTTCATTACAGAGCGATATCGTTTTATATAAAATGCAAACAAGCACCTGTTAATGCCCCAGTGGTAGGCCTACCAAGCGGGTAGAGACGCTAGATTAGTCATTCAAGAAGGAGTGATCGATTCTTTCCATGGCAAGTAATTCTTAGCTCATTTACTCAACTACTATGACGTATGCGGCCTCTTTCATTTTAAAATTTTTGTATGACTTAGTACGATGGTATAATAATTATACAACGTAATGTCGTATAATTATCTGCGACGCTGGCTGGGGTCGGTTGGCTGACTGCCGCTGGCCACTGGCCGCTGGCTGCCACTGGCCGCTGGCCGCCACTGGCCGCTGGCCGCCACTGGCCGCTGGCTGCGGCTGGCAGCTCTGGCAGGCTGAGCGACTAGGTCGCGACCATAAAAGCGTCACGACCCTTTTGGCGGTAAATAGGTCGCAACCAACCAGAGGTATGGCTGAATGAGCGACCTGTGGCAGCCAGCCATTGTCGCCATGGCTGCTACCATTAACAAAAAGCATATGTATCAGTTAACATCTCATTGAACAGAATAGATATACGTGCATCAGTGTAATAAAGCGTACATACAATAATAATATATAGCTTTTAGATATAATAGACCAATAGGCCTTTTATAATATATATAAATAAATATGCCTATTGGTCTTTCCATCTATATTTAATTAATTTTAAATTAACTTTGTAATACAGTGATGTGTACTAATGTGTATTGATTATATCGTATAGCCTATTGGTTTGTTAAATGTCTGACTAATAAAATATTCTATGAAGAAGGGTGTTGTAATAGGCTATAGGCCTACTTTGAAATTAGTTTTACAATGTTTTTAACGAAACAGTCACAGTGGTGTAAGTGGTAGTAACGCTTGGTTAGTAATCAAGGGGTTCTCTGTTCGGATCTCTCCACGGTCAGAAAGATCTTTCCTCTTTTAGTCAAACTTACTGATGCAATTGGCCGCTTTCATTTCAACATTTTAGTATGATTTAGTACGATGGTATGATAATTAGCCTATACGACGTAATGTCGGGCTGCAACGCTGGCTGGGGTCGGTTGGCTGACTGCCGCTGGCCACTGGCCGCCGGCTGCCACTGGCCGCCGGCCAGGGGTGGACTGGGACCAAAATTCAGCCCTGGCATTTTCTGTCCAGACCAGCCCACTACATTATCAGCAGACACTACATATAAGTCCACAAATCTCGCAGCATCTCCTCTCATGCATAATACAAAGGAGTCATATTCCTTGATAGCAGTTAACAAATAAAGCACGTAACTATGAACTCAAGGACAAAAATTGACAGCTATAGCAATCAATCAATCATTCTTTATTAATTATAGTGTCAAATCACAACAGAAGTTATGTCATGTCAGAGAGTGGCGGCTGAAAGTGAGTAAGTCCTCGAACATGGACGGAGGGAGAACAACTCCTCAGGCTCTCACATGTCAAGTGTTCAACCTGAGAGTGAAATGGATACATTATAAAGTCTCTAATCATCACAAATTAAGTATGATTTCATAAAACATAAAAAATGATAAACTCACCAGACTAGAGGAGACTCAACAGCCAAACCTTTGTGCAGTGAATGCAGAGAGTGGAGTCAGCGAGAGAGAGCAAGGTCCTTCGAACATGGACGGAGGGGGAACAACTCCTCAGGCTCTCTCAACGTCAAGTGGTCAACCTTGAGAGGACATGGATACATTATTAATTCTGAAAAATAAAGAAAATGTTTTCCTCTGTCCTGCACCTAGAGTTGAAAACGTTTTGGATGTGCGTTTCTTTTAATACTTTTTTTTAAAATATTATAATTACGAAGTATGAATTTATATAACATTCAAAAATACATGATCAACTTACCAAATTCTAACAGTGGTCTCAAATGAGAGAACAAGTCAACATATAGAACAGAGGGAGAACGACTCCTCAAATTATTCAGAACAACCTGTAATTGGAGATATATTGATCATTTAGTGTATATGATCAACACAGCACAATAAAACTTCTAAAAGCATCATTAAGATGACAAATAATTAATTACATCCATAATGTGTGATTGTGATAATAACAATAATTAGTAAATATTTCTCGCCTTATCAGTGGAGCAGCTTTTAAGCCAGCTCAGTCTTCTCTGCAAGTCTGTCTATCACAGTGTCAGAGTCCAAGGCCCTGAGAATGTCTTTCTCTGTGGCCATCAACATAAATGCCTCCAATTTATCAGATGAGAGGGTGCTTCTGAGTCTGTTTTTAATAAACTTCAAAACTGAAAATGTGCGCTCACAAGCCACCTGCGTGAGGGATAATGTAAGCAGGTATTTATAAGCAAGGCCTAGGACAGGGTATGCATCTGTTAGCATGTTGAAACGGCGAAGTATCTGGTAGCAGCACAGAGGGCATTCTTTGCAGGAGCAACAGCTTATGGGAGTTATCTCAACCTCTGTGTTGTCCTCCTCACCACCTGATCCATCTTCTACTGTTCTTGCCCTGTACTCTGCCAATGGGGATGCCTTCAGCCTGTTCCACTGGAGTGCAAAGCTTTTCAACTCAGCCTGCATATTTTCCTTGGTTGCCCTGCTGTCAAATCCTTGCAAGCACTTGCTTAAGTCTTGAAGGGCAGACTGGGGAAGAGCACTGGTGCAGAGCTGAGGGAAGTTTTCTGGGATCCAGACATGCCAAGGTCAGCATATAGAATTGCCGTGTGTTAAAAAGCGCCTATGAATGGCTTTCAATTGCTGTGTCCATGATCCGGTTATGCACATTCACCTCATAGCATTTTTCTGCATCATCCAGGGTTTCATCCTGAGCCATCTCTCGAGGCAAGACTTTCTTCATCCTCCTCCTCTTTTGTGGCAGTGTGGCCTCCACTTCAATGTCTGTGTTACCTCTCTCTCTTGGATTTCTGTGTTTGTCCAGTTGACAAATGTGTCTGCTGCTTTTTTTACAGATTTGAAATCTCTTCCCAAGCTTTTCAGCGTATCCTGTGTCGATGCCACCATTCTGTGAGCAGAGAGGATGTCCAATCCTGCCGTCTGAAGGTATTTAGACAATGGAGAGGTATGTTCAAATATGCGGAGGAAGATTTGAGCCGTCAAGATCGTCTCATGCTTGAGCAATGACTCTGCATATCCTCTGGCCATGACACGGACACATGGTTTCACTGTTGCCTGTTTCTGTATAGCTGATAATGTCAACAGCACATCAACGTACAGACCATCTTCAGGCTTTCCAAAGGAGCCAAACACCTTCTTCAGGGCCTCATGCTCTGTCCCTACCAGCGTGTCTCGCCAATTAGGGAGCAGGGTCTACGTCTTCGTCTTTTGTCTCGGCCTGACTCTTCCCACACATTCATCCTTTGATATGACTCTTGATGAATACCGCAATGCCATTGAGGAGCGCGACAAACAGGGGACCCACTCTCAATAACAATCTGTGGGTTGTGTTTGCAAGGCACCAGATTTAGTATGTGTGCGTAGCACCATACATGCACCTGGTTTGGAGACTGTGCAGACAACAGTGAGGAGAATCCTTTGTATTTGCCTTGCATGTTTGATGCCCCATCAGTCGCATTTCCAATGCACATGGTCTTGCTGAGGCCCATTTTGTCCAGAACTTCTGACAGCATCTCGACAAAGGCCTGTCCAGTGGATGAATTGCACTTCAGCACTGCAACAAGCCTCTCATGAACAACATCAGTAACATACCTCATAATTATAGAGCATTGATCCTGAGAGGTGATGTCCTGCGTTGTGTCCAGTTGAACTGAAAACATTCCTGCTTTCTTGATATCACGGGAGATGTTTTCTTGAATCAGATGGTGAATTGCATCTATCACTGAGTTGACTGTGGTTTTGGAGAGTAAAGTTACAAGGGAGCCTCTGCCTCTTGTGCCACCAGACAAATGCAACTTTTTGCTGTTCTCGATGCAGCTGTCCAGGTGCTCTTTTAAACAGAAATCATATACTTCCCAGTAGAAGTATGAGCTCCAAGAAATTACCATGATCAACTGTGTGGTCTTCCAGGGTATATGCTGCCTCATTTTCTGACCTCCTGTATGCAAGCCCCCTCTTCCCAAGAACCTTGATGACATCTATGATGCGCTCCAAAACGATCAGCCTGTCAATCGATCAGCCTGCGCCATGTCAAGTGACGAATCATACAGGGTAACGACTAATTTAGACCAATTAATTTTACAACAGTATTAGCGTCACTCAGTCACTTAGTCACTCAGCTGCTGAGATAAATAACGCCCCCTTCGCTGAGGCTCCGAAACAGCTACATTGGCAAACTCCATCTCACCAGAGAACTTTGATCTCACCCAGTGCCAGCCTACAGTAGCTGCGCCGGATCACCAGACAACCCTGGCAACCCACAATTCCAGCTGTTATTGGCTGGTAAAATGTAAACAGAACGTGAAAAGAAAGTCATTGTCGACCCATCAAAACATTTTAAAAACTAAAAAAAAGACTAATATTTTTTTTATGGAAACGCAATACTTTCATTCTGTACCCCTCAAAAGGCCCCGTGGATGTATTATTTTTTTTTAAATATAGCTTTTAATAAATATTCTACATATTCAACCTTTAATATTCGAATATATATTAATAATATTTTGACCATTAAATGCCTTCAGTAAGAACGATATTGTATAAAAGTCACAGCCCTGCAACTCTGGGCTAATATGTTGTCACAAGTATGCAGTTAATTAGGTCACATCACATTCAATGTAAAAACGTTTTCTATTTAGTTTTGGACATGTCTCAAAATGTAGCCTAGCTAGCCCCAGGCTAACGTTACTTACCATATATGCCAGCCTCTGTCACACCAAATTTGTACCGGTGTTCTGTCGATTTCTGCTGCTTTGTCGAAAATTGCAACCGCAGCATAAACCGATAGGTTGTGTCTATCGATTCACGCTTACTCTTATCAAACTAAAATCATTACAGACGATCTATGTATCGCAACAGCTACATTTGAATGCATTTCAGATACTCACCCTTGACTGTGAATTTTTGACTGTACCTTCTGAGGTTCAGTCTTTGTGACTTAATTTATACCCAGAAGGGTATATTCCCTCAGAAAGGTAGTTATAAACCTCTTCCCACTTTTCTTCCATCGCTACAAAGAGCAAAGTTGTTATTAATAAATCTTTTTAAGAAGGAGGAAAACAAAAATTGTGAATTGATTTTGGACATTTAAAATGTATTCTTCACACCAGTAGGTAGAATTTAGATATGGCTGAACATGTAATGAATTACATCAAATATAGTGCTATGTTACGAGAGTGGCGTATGTGTGTGCGTGGGAATGTCTTTGTGTGTGTGTGGGCGACGCGTGGCGTCCGCGAATGAGTCGACGGTCGATGAGTGAGCGAGCGATTGCGCGAGTGTCAGTCTAGGAGGAACTAAACGAGTCCGGTTGTGTTTTTTTGCGTATACGTGTAATGTTAAATAAAGTATCAAACGTCAAAAACTTTTTCTTCCGACCTACAAACGGACCCACTGCCGGTTAGTGAAGGGTGTTACCCCGAAAGGACATCGGCCCTTGGAGCACACTTCTCCCCTGGTGCTCCCCGACTACGGTCTGAGAGCCAAGGAACAGGAAGGGTGTAACAGCTAGTATTTTTTTTGGTGAACATGGGAGTAATTATCAAGAGTAGTATCCCAAAAGGAATGAAAATCAGTCTTGTTATATTTATCGCTCGGAATCACGGTTAACAGCAGCGAAGACTGAAGGGCAGCAAAAATTTATGGGCGTGGAAATGCAAATTGGGAAATCGGTACTGCGCATGCGCAGAACCACAAAGTAGCAGATCTCGACGGGTAGGAGAAATCGACAGAACACCGGCTGCCAAATTTGTACCGGGTGACGTAATCCATTCAAACCTGCCTAGCAACAGATGACCGCGCCGCGGACGATCGCGAGATGACCGCGGATGATCGCGAGATGACCGCGGACGATCGCGAGATGACCGCGGACGATCGCGAGATGACCGCGGACGATCGCGAGATGACCGCGGACGATCGCGTCGAATGACGTAGGAAAGTTCGCGAACATTCTCGATATAGTTCATAGATATATTATAGATATTATATATTATTTTATAGATATAGTTCGATATAGTTATTTTGTCTCTGGCAACATGAGCGCGAATGTTTTTTGAAACCTGCTTTATACACTCAGTTTACTAGTTTAATGCGATTAAACAATAAAATCCAATGCGAATATAAAGTTAGTAACTCTAATAATTGTAATTAGGAACGCTAATAAATGTAATGTGTTATCTGTCTGGTCGCGTTCCGTGAACTATATCGAGAATGTTCGCGAACTTTCTTACGTCATTCGACGCGATCGTCCGCGGTCATCTGTTGCTAGGCAGGTTTGAATGGATTACGTCACCCGGTACAAATTTGGCAGCCGGTACAAATTTGGTGTGACACCTCCACTCGCTCGTCTCCCGGCGCAGCAGCACATGCTGAGGTGGTGACCCCGGCACCAAATAGGTCTGTCAATTTAGAACATTTAGCAGCTTCCACCTCCAGAGACTTCAGCTTCTTAAGTCGCATTTTTTCAGCGCCACCCGGGCGTTTCTTACGGTTTTCCATTTTCAGCTACGTCCCGTGACTCCGGCGGCGGCCCATGCCATGACAGGTCCCAGCGTCCGCCCAGGGTGGGTGGGACCTCATGGTATGGGCCGGAGGTCCCGCCCACGTGTCAGAATTTTTTTTTTTTTTTTTTTTTTAAATAAAAAAAAATACATAGCAGACCGGACCGGCCCATATTGGGTCAACGGCCCACCGGGACGATGCCCGGTATGCCAGATGGCCAGTCCACCCCTGGCCTTAGCAAACATTTATGAAAATGAGCCCTGACCCAAACGATAAATATTCTGCTAATCATCTTTTCAGAATGAGAGAGCTTAAAGAGGATGAAGCATTGTATGTAGCCCAGCTTGAATCAGGGCTTAAGTAGGCCTACAGGCGGAGCTGCTTGGCAAGCTGGAGGTGAAAACGGAGGTGAAGGGACAGCAGTAGGCTACAGCTTCCCGCTGTCACAATATTTAAAAAAAATCGACAAAGCGGGCTATTCCAAGTGCAGCCTTTGCGCTAAGGAAATAAATTACGGCAAAAAGGGCTCCCATGCTCTCATGACACACTGCCAAATAGAAGTGCACCGGCAAAAAGTGTGCACTAACAACAGCCAGTGTTCCACCTCATCCTGGTCCAAGCCCAACATAAAGTGCTTCCAATGAGCCTGAAGCAATGGTTTAGGGTGCCGGTGCCTGTGCCTGTAGCTATATTCCAGCGTGTTGCAAATGCAGAGGTGGGTATATATTACATAGGCTTTTAGTTTAATATGTAAAAAAAAAAAAAAAAAGATAACTATTATTTCACTTTTTTCATAGTGTTTGCTAGTGGTGCTCCGCTAGGCCCTACGTGTTTTTGTGTGGGGGCAGGGAATGCCTTCAGTCAACCCGAGAGCCTCCGTGTCTCAGACATGAGAGTAAAGAGGTGTGCCTGATTAGGGTGAGAAGTGTTTAAAGTCAATCTCCTTTCAGTGTTCACTTTGTTCCACTCTCCCTGCATGGGGGTTGGTATTGGCCCTCGTTATTCGCAGACCTGCGTTGAGGAATGAAAGCACAAACGTACACACACAATACACACACCTAACATCTACAAATGATGGTGGTGATGGATTACATGAGTGGGTTCATCCATGAGTATTGATCAGTGAGGCCTTCAACTCCCCCAAAACTCTCATCGAACACATTCCTTCCAAAACACCCCGCTTTCAGTTGATTGCAGTACTGATCAAGATGATCTTCAAATCGAATGGCGTTGTTCACCCTGAAGGTCAGATAAATCATACAGATGGCATGTATAGCTTGATTAAAGACCTCAAATTGAGGTGAAACGGGGAGTTTCATTGGGAGACTAATTGTGATTTGTTGACCTGTATTCACACGTATATTTTTTAGGCATATACGTAAGGCCAAACTTGATCACACCTTTAAAATGGAGTAAGCTAATATTTATAGACAAAAGAAACATTATCTTTGTGACGCTACAAATGGGCACACCGATGTCACCGCCCACATGGGTTTGAATCAGTTATTATTTTGTACTGATTGTGAAGTTCATCATGTTTGTAAAAAAGCATAAGGTATTTCTGATTAAGAATAAAAACGTTTTGATTAAATTTCAATGATTGAGTTGGGAAGCAACAAAGTAGCCTACAAGTACTTTGTTATTATAGGCCTACTTAAGTACCGCTTTGTCAGCACTTCACCCCAGTATTCATTTTTTTGACAATTTGTACTTTTGCTCTGTACATTTTAACACAAATATCTGTAGGCTACTTTCTATACCATAATTTTTTCTCAATACTTTAGTTCTGATGCATTTGAAGGGAATTATCGATTCTAATCATTGCAAACTTCCACAGCGATTTCAACCTAAAGGGATAGGACAATAACACACAGAATAGACCATCCCTCGGTTTATCCATGAGTGCGTATCAGCGCTGGCCAACGGCGTCTATGGGAGAACTAGTCCCGTAAAAATTAGGGAAATTCCATCAAAATACACATTAAGGCCTTTGACCTGATTTGCACATTGGAGCGAAAGTCATGTTCATTATTGTCAGTAATGTATTATATTTTGTTGGAGTAAAATATAATACTGACAATAATGAACATTAACCCCCCCCCCCCTCTCAGATTGTTTAATGTTATGTGCATTTATTTTTTCTTGATTGAATCCACTATCTGGCCTGAGTGGCCTCTGACAGGCTCTTGAAGCTGATGTACACGGAGCTGACCATGGTGCCGTCCTTGTGGACGGCGGAATCTTTTGCGTCTGAGTGCGCGCCCCCGCCCACGCCGCCGCAGAGTGCGGCCAGCCTGGGAGGCAGCGTGCCGCTGAACAGCAGGAAGATGCAGGGGTTGGCGCAGCTGTTCAGGCTGGCCAGCAGCATCAGGATGGTGAACACAGCCGCTGGAAGGCAAAACCACCAGAAGTTAAGGAGAAATCGATATGTGACCAATTAAACAAAACAAACCGAATGCGTGCATTATTAGATCATTGTCAGCTGTAGGTTATAATAGGAGCACTGCAGATGCTTCAAAATAGACTCAGAGTAGGTAGTTGTAGAGCCCAAAAAGGAAGCATGTCTTCAACGAGTCTGGGGCATCTTGCTGAAGGATACAGAATGCACTGGATATTGGGTTAGATCCCAGAGCACCTTGGCTAAGGAGTCATACTACCTTAACTCCCATCCAACAACCCTTTTCCATGTTCAAATCCTCACTTTTCCCCTTCATATTTTTTTCCTTTACAGTCACATCAACTCACTCTCAGTGGGCGCCTCCGAGTCCCACACGGACCAGAGCTGCACGGTAAAGAATGGCGCCCAGCACACGACGTAGGCGAGCACGATCACCACGGTCATCTTCACCGTCTTAACCCACGCCTTCGACATCGCCCCGACGCCGCTGGAGCGGGAAGGCAGCGCCGAAGCGTCGCCCGCGGTGCTCCGGTTCACAGTCTGCAGCGTCTTCAGGTGGAAGTTGATTTGCACCGTGCGGCAGATGCGCGCTTGGCAAGCCACTACGGTCAGCACGGGCAGCACGAAGATCACCAGCGTCGTCCAGGTTACGTAGGCTCTTAGTCCCCACGGCTGGACGAAGTGCGCCCAGCAGTCGAACACGCCGGGGGCGACCTCCACTCGGGAGAAGATGAACGCCTGGGGCAGAGCGCCCACCAGGGAGACGCACCACGCCACGCAGATGGGCACGTTGCAGCGCGCCGTGCACCTCTGGAACTTCACCATGGGGTTGCAGATGGCTTGGTACCGATCCACGGTCATCACCACGATCATGTAGGTAGAGGCGAACATGCCGACGACCTGGAGGTACTTGACCGCACGGCAGACGATGTCCGGACCCACGAAGCGTTCCGTGATGTCCCAGATGAGCTGCGGGCACACTTGGAAAAACGTCACCACCAGGTCGGCGATGCAAAGGTGACGGGCACGAAGACGCGCATCCTGGACACCTGCTTCCTCCACTTCCACAAGAGGAGCAGCAGTCCGACGTTCAGGATCCCCGCGCTGATGAATAAGATGGTCAGTAGGCTAATCTCGATTTGAGCCAAAAGTTCATCCCTCGGCTGGGCCCCAGGCCCACCTTCGAAACTGATGTTGGTGATGTTATGACTGAACCTAGACATGGTTTCCTTTTATGAAAGAATACGTTTGCGTGAAGACTGTAGGTTCAAAAGCTGACGGAACACGAGACCTGGATTCTGCTAGAAATAAAACATTATCATAATCCTAACCAGGGACCGGCTACCCGCGCGTCCCGGACTCCAGTTCTGTGATGTATGCGTTATAATCTTACATCTCTACTGTGGGGAGTCACGCGTGTAACGTCGGATGGAGCAACAGGTGGTCGACAACTCCAGATCGGTTTCCTTTATTTCGACCACCCGGGAAGGAGGAGCCACTAGTGTGTGACTAAAAACAAGGGAATCTGCCATTGAGAGGGGCGCCCTTAACAGAAAATAAGGCAATTATGATTTACGAGTGGGTAGATACAGAAACACTTTTCAAAGGTTGATCCTTTTTGGAGAAAGTTTATTCAATTTATTGTATTGTAAATCAATGCGTCACATATATTGCCCAAAAACTAAACAAAATAGCTTTTGTTATCCAATTAAATAAATTGTATAGTATTTGTTTGTGTTTAATTATTGGACCGTGTGAATGTAGTGATACAGCACTTCGTATTCCAGCCAATCCATTACTCAAAACAACTATGAAAATAGCGGTATAGTATCATAACAAAAAATAAAAAATAAAGTAATTAGGACTGGTACGAGAGTCATCATCTTCAGCCCATCACGTTCTCTCCAAATTCCTTTTTGTGAACCATAAATAAATAAACAAAAATCGCAATCTATTGCTTTTGCCATTAACAAACTTTCCTAAAATGGTCGCAGCTGTGAGGCTGGCAGCAAATCGCCCTTTGATTGTGCTCATGGATGCTGGTTCATAGACGTTTTAAAACATCTCTGGGCCAATGAGGAGGCGGTCATTTGGAACAGCAGTGGTTGCACCCAAACCCAGTTCAGAGTGTGTGTGTGTGTGTGTGTGTGTGTGTGTGTGTGTGTGTGTGTGTGTGTGTGTGTGTGTGTGTGTGTGTGTGTGTGTGTGTGTGTGTGTGTGTGTGTGTGTGTGTGTGTGTGTGTGTGTGTGTGTGTGTATGTGTATGTGTGTATGCCCCCCCACTTCCCCCCACAGCTGCCACCCAGTTCAATCCTCCCCGCCTCACGCCGTCCCACACGTGGCCATCATGGACAGACCCCCCCCCGCCTCCTCGCTGAAGGGCCCCTCGACGGTGGCTCAGTGGTGGACGTGGCTCAGCAGCTCCTCTTTGTCCATCTGGTAGCGGCTTCTCTTCCACACGTCGCGGAGCTCCTGCAGGGTAATGCCGATCTCCTTGCCCGAGGTGACGCCAAGCTTCCTCAGGTCGTGGCCGCTGACAGGGAAGCGCGGGGTGGACCAGTCCGCGAGCTCCGCCAGCAGCCGGGCCTCGCCCTGGTACTTGAGCAGCTCGCACACCTTGAGTTTGGAGTCCAACTCGCGGCTCTGTGGGAGAGGATGGAGGGGTGAGAGGGACGTGTCAACTCGGCAACTCAAGTAATGTGCTGCGCTGACGGCGACTGGATGTCAACTCTCCTCATGTTAAACCGGCCAATATATTTTGCATGTACGTATACATGTCAACTATGGCAGTTGCACTCCTGACCCTGACCATCCCTGGAAGGAGGGATCCCCCACTCTGCGTTTCTTCTCCAGCTTTTTTCCTTGCTGATTAAGGGAGATTTTTCTTGCCCTTGTGGGGGCTTGGGTCAGGGGGGTTGGCATAAATATTTGGCCTGTTAAGCCCTTTGAGATTGTAATGGTGATTAAGGACTATACAAATACAATTTAATTGAACTCCTGGCTAGAGCTGCATTTAGCGTCAAAGACACACAGTCCGCTTATTTAAACGTTGTTGACAACAGTGACGTTTCCACACAAGCAGCTGACTTATGCTTGCTCGACGCTTGGTCGGGCTTCAAGGTCAACTGGGTAGTACACTGCCGTAGCTTGCCGGGGAATTTCCTGATACATTATACAGCATACATACAGCAATTCAACAAAGGTAAGCAAGCCAGATGTGCAGATCCTTTTTTTGGTAAATTCATCCTTGAGGCATGCAGTATACTTGCAGGATCAATAAGCACTGGCACAGACACCAGCAGTGTACCAGCATCTTAATGTTATGGGACACAGAATTGTGTTACCTAAAGCATTTATTTATATTTATTTAGGCTTTCTCTTGAGGATTAACATCATTGAAACAGAAACACAGATTAATCACTTAAAAGGTGACACGTTGTACCAGAAGGTGTGAGTGTGATTAGACATTATAAGCCGTTTTGAAAATCTGGCAGATTTTCCAAGCGGCTTGTAGCGGCTAATCACACTCACACCTTGTGGTACAATATGTCACCTTTAATGATGGAACCCAGACGACTCACATCGATGATGAAGTCTGTGAAGGGGGTGAGGCTGTCTGGGTTGTCTGGACACTTGTGCAGTTCTCGTCTGTGTTTTACAAGGAACTGAGCCAGAGTCTTCTCCTCTTTGGACACCTTGAGCCTTAGGTCCATCTTGTCCACCTCCTCTGGCCGGTGGAAGAACGCGGCCAAGACAGTCATGGGCTTGGGGGAAGAATCCTTGGCGTTCTGCCACACGCGTTTCATCTCCTCAATGTCGCCAACTGGTGGTAAACCTGGGCATCAAAACAAACGGGACGTGAGATCAATGGGCAACTCAAAGTTGAGTCGCTTATCTCACATGCATCATGTTGATAACCTTATAAATCTGAAACAAAAAAGGCAAGAAGAATGGGTTAGAGAACATGCTTTTGTCTATCAAAGACATACAACCCCCAGTAAAAACAAACGGGACGCGAGATCAATGGGCCATTTCAACAAAGCCCTGTTAAGTGGAGGCCATTGTTCCGCTTCAGACCGTGCTACTAATGGAATTAGGCGAGTAAGATATTCAATTACCTTATGCAATGGATTCTGGATCACATCTTGTGTTTTACCAAATCCAAACAATGGCGGCCACCCTAAGAGCCAAAGCACTATTTCCCTTAGACGTGACAGTACATTTCACACAGGACATTAACTAAATAAAAGTAACATCATGCGGATAGATATTATAAACACATTGCCACCCCGTTTATGTACTCAAATCTGGAGTCATGCAATTAAATGTGAACAAGCTGACACATGCACTAATCATTAATATTTATTGATATCGATACTCCTTAACGATCCAAGTCTTTATCGATACCACTATCGATACTTTTCTATTAATTGGTGGAAATACGAAGCGCTTTTAGTGATGAGGAAAATATTTAGGAAATAAATAATTGTATTTGAAATTAAATGAGTAATTCTTAATAAATATTGACATCAGTAGTTTTAATTATATATACTAAAATGATAAGAGCATTCTGTATTAGTAGTATAGACATGAGTAATACAGTATTACTCATGTTTCTCACCCAAAACTAAATTTACTGTTTCTCTGTTACATTTGAACGCATCATGATAACATAACAGTTGTTTCACTGAGCCAACCTCAACACATCATCACATCTGAACCTTTATTAACTTTTTAAGATAACTAGCTTGTAATGCTGCCGATTACAACACCGATTTCACAATTGGATCACTATTTTGAACTGACGGGACTAGCGTCTGTGTGTGCGATTAGCGCTCGTAGAGTGGATGATTAAGACGGCCTATTAAGACTGTCTGTGGTGCGACAGGAGAAGGAGGAGACAGTCTTTTCAAATCGGAGACAGTCGAAGCTACTGCATTTGGCCTTTATTTGATGCACAATGCTAATGTGCTTGGCCATTGAGGTTGTGTTCCCCCCTTTACAATAAATGACGTGTAATACCTGTTTGCTTACAATTCCATTCCAAAACATTGGTGGACACGCTGCAGTGATTGGATTGATTTGATTTAAATGCCGTGACGCGACTCGAGGGAGACAACATTACGTTACAGGACCTACGGGACAAAGAAAATAATAAATGAACAACAGGACTCGAAAGTGGTATCGATAAGCCCAAATGTTAAGGATTTTCGGGTTTTAAAAAATGTGGAACTGGGTCCTTGATAGAAGCGGGTTTGGATCCCTGTCTCTTTGTACCACAGCACCCAGCACCCAACCCCCACTCTGCTCCTCCTACTCCTCTCTTACCCATGTACTGGACCAGGCCCAGGTCATACATGAGCTCCAGCAGGTGACCGGCATGGCTGCCCACCACTATCTTCTTCAGCTCCACCCAGATCCTCTCCCCGGAGATGCCCGCCAGGCCAGAGGCGTGGTCCCTGATGGCGTCCAGGGTCTCAGGATCGTGGTCCCCTGGCTCGGGCACCACTCGGCCATAGAACCTGGGTGGGGGGAGGGGCCTTTCAATGCAGTAGTGTTTTGGGAGGCAGGGCTCTGGAAAGGCTCAGACCTCCTCTTAGGGATCCAGACCGCTGCAGAATGGTAGCAGATGTGTGTTTAAGTTCCAGTTATTCTACGATTGAGGGGGCACTTTTGTCCACACAGGCACATATCCCGATCCACACATTTGACAGCATGGATATTCATATCTTCTTAGCGTTTGCACGATTTCTCGCCAATAGCTCAACACTATATAGCTGTCTTTAGATTTGTTTATTGACTAATTATATAAATGTACGGGTAACTGCGGTAATCTCCTTGCACAAACTCTCTTCTACACAGGCATCTATTTTGCAATCTGGAGCATGCACATTCTCCCCAGCGGAAGTTATGCTATAACATCAACGGACTACTGGATCCCAGATTATGGAAAGGATGAAGCTCAGCCCCTTGATGTGCAGATGACACCAGCATTATGCCAACAACGTTCCCTTTGTTACCTGAAGTAGCGGAGGATCCTCAGGTAGTCCTCCTGGATCCTCTGTGCAGCGCTGCCCACAAACCGGACCTTGCGGTTCTGCAGGTCTTCATAGCCATTGTAATAATCGTATAGGGTTCCATCTAACCCTATGGGAGCATGTTTGACCAAGCTGTACCTTGTTATTCTGTGTGTCAGGGGAAATTGGCATTATATGAATAATTTATTTTTTGACCCGTTTAGTCATAAAGTTTTAAAAAAAAAAGAAAGGGCAGAGTAGCAATCAGAAAGACCAGATCAGCTGAATTATCATAATTTGGATTATGTTAGAAAAATAATAAGAATAATTAATTACCTAAGAACATGGAGTTGATGGTGAGGTCTCTGCGCTCTGCGTCCTTCTCCCAGTCCGTGGTGAACTCCACCTCGGCGTGCCGTCCGTCCGTCTGCACATCCACTCGGAGAGTGGTCACCTCAAAGTTCTCATTGTGAAGCTGCCAATGGAACAGCAGGCATCACCTTAACTACGGAGGACTACTAGCACCACTGTTGGTAAACCAACTGCTCCCAAAAGGTAAACGTTTGGGCTCTATCAAACATCCATGATAAAGTAAGATTGTACAGGGGCCTATTTCACAGCAGTGAACAATAATTGGCACACCAACAAATACCATTACGTTGCACACTGTGTGATATATGAATTGTATTTTTAATTGCCAGGTTTTGAAGTCATGCCAAGTTCTTTCAACTAGCTCAGGATCAAACACTCGCGAGAGTCTTACTCGTGCAGTGATGGTCCCATGTTTCTCCCCTTTGTTATTGATCATCCTGATCCCCGCCGCCTGGAACATGCGCTTCATCTCCTCCGGAGTGGCCGTTGTGGCAAAGTCCACATCCTCTGGGCGCTTGCCCGATAGCAGGTCGCGGACAGCACCCCCTGCAATTCTCAACTCAAACTGGTGCTTTTCAAATAGACCTAGTAGTAGACATACAGAAGACAATTACATGGATGATAGGTGCTGGGGTTGATGACAGTTTATTACAACAGAATCATGAGAATTGGCCATACAAGCGTCGTACCTGCTACAGCGTTCAATCCTTCTGACAACAAGGACTGGAATTCACAGGTCTTCAACTTCATGGTGAGGAGGTTACGTGTCCAAATAAGATGTGGTCTCCTGATCAACAGCGGGCTAATTATTCTGCCCAACATCTAACCGAAAAAAAAGATCAGACCAAATAGTTTGTAAGTTGGCGTGCATACAATCTTGCCTTTCACATTACGCAATGATGCAAATCAAGCAGTGAGCAAGAAATGTGTATTGCATGAGTGTTGCATCCTTCAGCAAACCACGTAGCCATATGACACAATGCGTGGGCTGACGTGGGCAACATTGACACATTATCTATCTCCCTTTTCTACAGACAGGAAAGAAAAATAACGACAACAAACCTAACGGATAGCAATGACTTCAGACTCATACAACTGTTCGACCATAACATCCCTGGACGCTGTTTGCTGCAGCCACCTGCTTCCGATAGTTGCAGGAAGTGTTCTCCCCGCATGTGGTAGTTGACCAATGATGAAACGCTACATCACAAAGGGGCGGGGTTTAGGATAACCAGTCTCGCGTTCGTTGAGTTGTGATAGGCTACTTAAAACCAAACCTAAATTATTATTATATACGAAAACACAGGTAAAATATATATATTTTTATGTGTATTTTTTTTATAAATACAGTTAATGCTATTCGACATGATGTATAGCACAGAGTTTTACGCTTTGTCAAAGTAAGTAAATAAGTAACTAAGCAAGTAAGTAAGTCATTAAGTAAGTAAGAAGTAAGTAAGAAGTAAGTAAGAAGTAAGTAAGAAGTAAGTAAGAAGTAAGTAAGAAGTAAGAAGTAAGTAAGAAGTAAGTAAGTGAGTTTACATACACATTACATAAACCTAATTTGGTTCTCGCGAGACTGCCCCGTGTGATCTCCGCGCCCTGTTCCTGTCGGACCGGATCGAACCCCGACCGGATCGATCCCCGATGGCCGCGCTGGAGCTGACGGCGCTGAGGCCGTGGGACGACTTCTTCCCTGGGTCGGAAAGATTCTCCAAACCAGACTTCAGAGATCTGGCAAAATGGAACAACAGAGTTATAAACAACCTCCTGTATTATCAAACCAATTACATAGCCATGGCCATCGCGGTGTTCCTCCTAGTCGGGTAAGTGGATTGAGGTCTTGTGCTGCCACGTAAACTACTGATACGCGATTATTAACACAAAGTGTTAGAATGAGTTATGTTTCTTGCAGTAGTGCATTTGAACCTTTATTTTAATTATTTCTGCGACTAAGTTTAAAGACATTGTTTGTCTTGAATCGAGTCTTCCTGACTTGCGGATGTTTGCTGGGGCGGATCTATACCCCTGGTATTTGTGTTATTTGTTTAACATTGTCATGATGTTAAAATTTCCCGAAGAGCCTCGAAACCAGACCTACTTCGAGCCTCTTCTTTTTTTTTTTATCTCATGCTCGAACCAGACCTCCACCCATGCTCTCAGGCGGTGTTTCTCGTTTGGTTGTGTGATATTAGGCTAACAACATAATACACGATGCGTAACATTATACCTAAGTATCCAGTAGGTATTCATTTGGAGCAAAATGTTGAAGTGTATTGACGTAACTGACCGCGAAGTTCATACAAAATGTAACAAAACAGGGGAAGAGACCAATGGATGGACCCTCTGTCTAGCTTTTTAAAGTTAGTTTAGGAGACCCCTGAATATGAATCGACGTTTTCTCTAAAAATAGTCGCATTACTTACTTCCCCTGGGGAGGGATGACATCTCGTTACCATGGTAACTGAGCTCCGTCCTTTAAATAGCGAACACACGAGATGACGTCATTTCGCCCAACAGGACTTCCCCTTTTACGCCGAGGGGGTGAAGTCCAGAGAGATCGATACGAATCAGTCCAAAGGTGGGCCTCTCATCACCAACTAGCTGTCAATAGCAGGTTTGTCCATTTATGATGATTAAAGCGAAACAAGTCAGATTGTTTGTAGAATAATCCAATCCGTCTACTTTAAATGACCAGAAGATAAAAAAAATTATATATAATATATATATATATATATATATATAATATATATATATATATATATATATATATATATATATATATATATATATATATATATATATATATATATATATATATATATACTGTTTATAGGCCTATAGTGTACAAATTAGATGCTATATCTAATGCTTTAAACTTAATCCATCCGTTCACCAGCTGGCTGGAGCTAATTCCACTGCTATAAAATAAGACTTGTAGAGATGTGTATCTTTAGGCCAGTGAAGTGTATCAGCATTTCCCAAACATCTCTCAACATGTGACTATTACTAAGACTGACTTAACTTAATTTACATATTATGATTCATGACACACACACACACACACACACACACACACACACACACACACACACACACACACACACACACACACACACACACACACACACACACACACACACACACACACACACACACACACACACACACACACATACACACACACACACACCAGTGGCGGGCCGTCAGGGCCAGCAAAGCCTTCTCCGTTCTCTGCTGGCCTACACACTTTCAGAACAATACATTATTTTTATTTTTATAAAACATATAATTTATACCTTTTAATATATATATTTTTTCATTCATTCTATATATTTTAATAATCTTGTTTCTTTAAGTCTAAATACGTATTTATTTGTTTTTCCTTCAGTTGCGTTGCCTCCAGCGCGATAATGTTTATATTTGAGCTAGGGATGCACAGAATTTTCGGCCACCGAAAATTTTCGGCCGAAAATTGCCCAAAAGCGCATTTTCGGTTTCGGCCACCATAATACTTTTATCACCGAAACAACACGGCCGGTGTTACACCGAATTCTGCGACCCGTCGAAAAGTGTGACCCCAGAGGGCGCTGTTGCACATTTTCTGCAACATGCACGAGTCTGAAGCTAGACTCGGAATGGGTACGATCGTTTTGTGACACCGGGCAATGCTTTCTTTCTTGAAAGCGTCTTACTGAGCGTCTTATGGGGAAAGAAGCAACGGTGATTGACCGCACTAAACACCTTATCCATTCTATGGGTCTGTGAAATGCAAATGAAATCAAATGTAGCCTATTTATTAAGCACATTTTATGTTTTTGTTATAATGCCCACCGTTTTTATTTGTATGCCCACCGTTATTATTATTATTTTTTACTGCCGTTTATGAAATAAATATGAACTAATGCCACAATTATTCATGTATGCGATCATCACAGAGTCCACAAGCAGCAGGTCGCAATCCCCGATGGGTCACAATTCATGACAGCAGACCGTCGAAATCTGCGACCACACTGTAAATGCGGGGAAAATGAGTCAAACCCCAACCAAATGTTTTCAGGTCATTTGTCGTCCTCATATCTGTATTTGGACATAATTATTCGTGTCTGCGATCATCACAGAGTCCACAAGCAGCAGGTCGCAATCCCCGATGGATCACAATTATACACTAGACACGTCGAATCTGCGACCACACTGTAATGCGGGAAAATGTGTCAGAACCCAACCACATGTTTAATCATTTGTCGTCCCATATCTGTAGTGTGAACAATTATGATGTCTCGACCATCACAGAGTCCACAAGCAGCAGGTCGCAATCCCCGATGGGTCACAATTCATGACAGCAGACCGTCGAAATCTGCGACCACACTGTAAATGCGGGGAAAATGAGTCAAACCCCAACCAAATGTTTTCAGGTCATTTGTCGTCCTCATATCTGTATTTGGCCTAATTTTTCCTGCATTTACAGTGTGGGCGCAGAATTCGACGGTGCGCTAGATTGATTGTGGCATCGTTGATTGCGACCTGCGTTGCTTGTGGACTCTGTGATGATCGCAGACATGAATAATTGTGTCCAAATACAGATATGAGGACGACAAATGACCTGAAAACAGTTGCTTTCTATTTGCAACGGGTCGATGTGTTTGGAGCCACGTGGGGTTTCCAGCCTTGTCTTACAGAAAGTCGGCATTGAGACCCCAAAGTACGGCGGGCCACTTGCACGCTACAGTCTTGTTGAAGACGTCCGGAGACCCCCGAGTGGATTTACACTCAATGAGCAAGAAGGGATACTCCACACAACCAAATCACACTGTGGTTGATTTGTAAAGCCTATCTTAATATTCTTTTGGTTTAAAAAAAACAACCTGTGTTCGTTAAAGTAACATGGGATTGTTTTGAATTGGTTCTTGTTTGGTAGTATTGAATATGTATGAATTTACTGCAAAATTCCTCTAAATCAAGCACAGGTTCTAGGGAAGGAGCACGTACTTTACAGCGTTTTTACTAAACGACGGAAGGTTTTTCACTATGGAGGACTAAATGTGACACAATTAAATAAATAAATACACCATTAAATAATTACATAAATGTGTCATGAATGAATTAAAATTGGAATTAAATACATAAATGTGTAATTAAATGTGTCATTAATTCATTCAAATACCGATTCATTTAATGTAAAATACATATGTAATTATTTCATTATTTACATTTACATTTCATGGTCCTGCCTTGCAGTGCTTCTTGAATTGTCAAACTGTCAAACTCACCCATCAAAAGTTGGTAGGCGGAACCTAACGCCTGATTGGTTACCCTGCGCATCAAGCCAAGACAAATCAATTCCAGATAATGGATTGATGCAGAGCTAGTGAACACATTCCAATACACTGGGTGGCGCTATACTAGCTTTACTAGCTACATGCTCTGGGTCAGCAGGTCCTGCTTCTACATTCTCTGCTAAGTTTGGTCTCTCACCAACTCCCTGGAAAGTTCATGGAGATCCTCCATCGTTTCTATCCAGGTACTCTACTTCAGACAAAAGCAATGGATCAGACTAGATTCGCGTTAGCCCCACCCACTGAGTTTGATGACAGAGTTTGACAGTTTGACAATTCAAGAAGGCAAGGCAGGACCATGAATGTAAATGTAAATAGTGAAATAATTATATATGTATTTTACATTAAATGAATCGGTATTTGAATGAATTAATGACACATTTAATTACACATTTATGTATTTAATTCCAATTTTAATTCATTAATGACACATTTAAGTAATTATTTAATGGTGTATTTATTTATTTAATTGTGTCACATTTAGTCCTCCATAGGCAATAACCCTGACTTCATTATTAAATCATTTGAAAAGCGGTTTACTTCAGAACGATTGCGTTGAAGGCCTCATGGTAAAAGTCACGGCCCGCCACTGACACACACCGTATGTCGTTTGAAGAGTGGTCATTTCTCATGACCACACTTGTGCAACTGTTGAAATTGTTTAATTGTGTGTTTTATTGATTATCTTATCTTGTCTGACTTTATTGATTATCATGTCTGACTGTCTGCAATCCAAATTGCCTCTCGAGGCCATTAAAGACCCTAGAGTGGGTCTTTTACATTGTGAAGGACAATAGGCCTACTGATAACAGGACATTTAGTTAATAGTCAACCTTGAGTCATTTGTTTATCGATAAACCTCGACGGCGCTTGGCATTTATTTTGCACCATATCGGTTTGTCGCCATGATGATGCACTCATCGTATAGTGCCGCTAGGGGGCGCCGGTACCACACGAATATTTTCAGTCGAGCGGAATGATTAACGGTTAGTTTTCTGACCCGTCCATATGTTGTCCACCTGCAGATTTCTGAACCCGGTGGGGATGTTCATGGGGATGGCCGTGGTGGCGACGGTCTTCCTCGGTTCGGTCTGGGCGGGAGAGAATAAAGCAGTCATAAAGACCTTCAAGAAGCAGAACCCTGCAGCGTTTGTGGCTGCCATCATGGTGGCCAGCTACGTGTTGATGTCTTTGGTGGGAGGCGTCATGGTCTTCATGTCGGGAATCACATTTCCTCTGGCTCGTAAGTTCAGAATCAATAGTTGAACAACCAAGATGTCCCTTTATAAAGACACAGATCTTTCTTTTGGCTGTGCACCATTTTACATATTTGCCTCCTATTTCTGGAGTATGTTAAATGGCATACATACTAGGCCTGTATTGTGTTATATGTCAATTTGAAACAACAAACAGACAGGTAATATTTTTATGACATTACCCCAAACCCATTGAGTAGTGTCAAACATGACTGGCGTTAGAGCTCTTTTTAAACTGAATTTTGAAGCAGGGCTACTTAAGGGTGCTTTCAACCAGGCATCCTCTCTTAGTTTTATTGGATTTCTGGTTATTTAGTATTTTTAATCGGCAGCAGATGAAGCGATTCCTAACCGGAGCTGCACCTGGCGTGCGTCTGTCCCCCTCCCTGCAGTGATGCTCGCCCATGCCTCGTTCCGCCTGCGCAACATGAAGAACAAGCTGGAGAACCGGATGGAGGTAGTGGGGCTGAAGAGGTCACCCATGGGCCTGCTGCTCGAGGCTCTGGGACAACAGGAGGAAAACCTCCAGAAGATGCACAACTTTTTGGAAGCAAAGATGAAGGACTGATGAGACACTGCTGTAGACACACACACACACATACACACACTCCCCCCTCCACCACTGTTTAACTCCTCAGTGTTTGGTCAACAGACTTAGAAAAAAGAGGCTCAACCCTCAAGGCCTGCATGGGGTGGGAGTAAGCGTCTGCAAGAATGCATGTGTGTGTGTTTGTGTATGTACAGTAGGTGTGATGGTCATGTATGACGAGTCTATATTCATATGTGTGCATACGTATGAGGCTTCTAGTGAATAAGCATGTTTGATGTATGTATGAATGTTTGTACTGTATGCCTGACTTGTGTACATCTGTAAAAAAATTTTTTATGTATTCACGTGTGTGTGTGTGTGTGTGTGTGTGTGTGTGTGTGTGTGTGTGTGTGTGTGTGTTGTGTGTGTGTGTGTGTGTGTGTGTGTGTGTGTGTGTGTGTGTGTGTGTGTGTGTGTATGTTTGAGTGACAGGGTTGTCACCTGAAGGGCTTAAGGGTTCTTAGGTTTACTGAACTTGTTGAGGTCCCCTCTCCAGCAGAACACTGTTACACATCTCAGACCGCTATTTAACTTTACTGGCATCACGTATGGTATTTATTTACTGTTTTGTTCCATTTCTCTTTCTGGTATATTGTGAAACAACACAACCGTCATCTATGCAATGGAGTCCTGATTTGAAAAGCTGCATCTGAAAGTCCTGCAGATATGAATTAGGACTGTGGTTTAACTTAAATTGTCCCCATGTGTACGTTCCTTGACTGTGAAAACATTTTGTATCAGTGGTCTGGAATGTGCTGAGTGAAACCAGAATGATAAGACAATACACTGAATCTGAAAACACAGTGCCTCTGGGGTCTTTGTGTACAATAGTTCTCGAATATAGATTGATGAGGCAGAAAATAATTTTTTTCAAGTGTTTTTAATTGGTCGCAGATGTAAATTCCTTGAAACTGTGTCTTGTCACTACATGCTGAAGTTGTGTAATCAAATACTCCCAACACATTCTCAGTTCAATGTTTGCCCTCAATACATAATCATGGCAACATTATGAGATGAATCTGCGCTCAACTCACTTAAAGGGGCCCCTGTTTTACAACCAGGGGTGATGGCGATTAGCAGCTTCACAGTGTCTCATGAACAACTCCTTTTTGACATCACAAGCGGCTGTGTCCTAGGACAAACCAGGACACTTGATAGGTCGGTCGCGCCATCCACCTGGTGGCACAAAAGGAAGTCCCTTTGAAACACACCACACCCCGACCCTGAGGCTATCAATCCAAGGGCATCGTTCGCATTGACCAAAGCGCAGCCGACCCGGCAGAGCCTTCAAAGGGGAGTAAAGGTTGTGACCCTTGTCTCACTATTCCCGCCGCCCCCCCCCGTGGGGCTATTTCTCGACAGCAGCCCCAGAGGGCTGATGGATCTCCCTCCCTCCCTCATTCTCCTCTCCTTGTCCCGATGCTAATCAATAGTCCTGTATGGGCTCCAGCAGAAGATTACAGCCTAGAGAGCGTGAGCGAGAGAGAGAACGAGCGTTGACCAAGTGGATCCATCTGTCTCACCCTCACACTCCCCCACCGCACCACTCCCAGCATCACCACCACCCCCACCACCACCCCCACCACCTCCACCACCTCCACCACCACCACCAGCACCACAACCAGCACCACCACCACCACCAGCACCACCACCACCCAGCACCGCCTCCTCCTCTCACTATCAACCCCCGCCTCCCCAAAAAATAAGCAGTGGCTGCGTCAGCACTGCTGGGCCTTTCTGATTGGAATAACATTTGGAATTGAGTGCAGATAGTGGCGGGCTGTGACTGCAGCGCTCGAGCATCTGGAGCGTGGACTTATAGCACGCTCCACGCTGTTATTTGTTGTGTAAGCAGCAGTGCTCGCAGATGGGAACGGGTGACGTAAATGACTTTCAAAATAATAATGAACCTATTTATATGTGATGTATTTATTCTGTTTTGCGTCTCACTGGGCTTGACGGGGCATCTTGCGATGGCAGTTGCTGAAGGTGTAGCGCTTGTGCTACATGACAGGCCTTTGGAAGGATAGGAACATTGAAGTGTTTTAGTTATGTTAGTGGTAATGGCTTTTTGGTCATTGTTTAGTCGTTCATTGTAAAATGATTTTTCATTAAAGGGGAGACATTTTTGTGTTTGAAACAGCAGCTGCGTTTCTCATGCGAGATGTGGTAAAACAACGTTTTCATTAGCCGAGGTTACCTCAGTGTCTCTTTTGAGTCCTCTTTTGAGAACTCTATTGAGTCCTCTCAATATGTTGGGAGTATTGCCAACAAAAATCCCATGATGCTTGTTGATGTGCAAGCCCTGTTGCAGACTTAAACAGCTCACAGAGTGGGAGTCTGGGAGGGAAAGTACTTTCACGGTCTGATCTTGTCTGTGTGCTCAGGTGGTGGAGAGGAGTTGAGATCGGGGCTGCAGGGCTTTCTCCTTCTGAGGCGTGCTCTCTCCTGAAGGTACTTCATCCATGTTGTTGTGCAACCTAGCAGTTCACACACACACACACACACACACACACACACACACACACACACACACACACACACACACACACACACACACACACACACACACACACACACACACACACACACACACACACACACACACACACACAGTAACCTCAAGGTTAGTCCTGCAAGGGGTACAGAAGAGGCCCTTGTTCAATATCCTTTGACAGCTGTGTTGACCGTCCACACACACAGACACACTCACACACGACTGCTGGAGTGTACTTCACAGCAAACAGGTTCAGGCCTTGGTGCATACTTTGAACAGACTAGAGATCTTGGCACAGTCTTTTGTTCCGATACAGTCCTTACTCCTTCATGACTTTGATGGCACGTTTTAATAGCATGTTGAGTGAAACTGACATTTAGTCTTCTTTGTATTTCAACACAATCCAAACCATGACAGGGAAGCAAAAAGCAAAACAAGAGTAAGCTCACGTTACTCTTTACAACACTCATAAGAGTTGGGGGAAGGGGAAAAGCTGCCATAATTGTACATGCATTACTGCTCCCTCAAGCACACTTAAGAGGATGTGACCCCAAGCGACCCACACCACTTGTCTTCCCTGAGAAGCTTTGGTTTTCGGTTGGGTGGCTGGCAAACTACTCTCCTCACAACGACAATCTGCTCTTGTGTGAGCAGGTCCGGCGGCTGCCACCTGCTGCTGTTGGCATCTGTACCATCAGGGTGAGCAGGCTTTAATACTAGCCTCACAGGGAGAACTGTGCACCTTCCACCACCAACAAACTCAACCTCCACAAGCCTCTCTCGCTGGTGAATGAGCGTCTTTCCACACCACGTGACAAGCCGGCGGCTAAGCCATTGATTACCCCCTTGACTCTTGTCTGCGCAGAGGAAACGTGTCAGATCATGGGACGTGCAACAGGCATCCAAGTCTCAGCGGTTGTTTGTCGTCGAGTGGGTTCCTCTCAATTTGCATGACAAACAACAGAGGGTGCGGCCGCATCGCAGGGCTGATCTGCTGTAGACATCAGGAGGGTTGTTTGGGTATGTTTGTAGTGGTGCATATAGGGGCACATTGTTAACAGAGCCACATCGCTACCAGCAGCCTCCCTTGAACTGCGTGTGCAGCTGGCGCCGAGCAGGGCTGCACAAGGACAGACGGAGACAGCTGCATCTATCTCTCCTTTCTACTACACATAAGGTTCACTCCAGCCCAGAATCATAACAGAGGGAGGGACAGACGGACAGAGACGTACACAGAGAAAGAGAGTGAGAGACAGACAGAGAGCACAGGACCGAATGCAGCTGGTGAACCCCGAGCTGGATTGCAGTTTATGGGTGTGGTGTGAAATAGTGGGATGGCCTGACTTGCAGGGCTGAGAAGTTTGCTGTGTTTAATGAGGCAGGGGGGGCGGGATGGGGGGAGGGGAGATGAGGTGAGTTGTTAGAGGGGGTGCGGGGGAGCAGAATGCCGGAGGACATGTCGAAGAGCTTCTCTACATGGACGCCCACGGTGAGGGCCGTGTCGCATGGGTGTCCCTGGGATGACACCGGAGGAGTTCATGGGCCGCGGAGGGCGTGTCGGCTGTTAAAGACTGGTTTGGTTGGTTTTTACGGCTAAAGAGACTCAAAAACCAGCCTGACAAGATAAGAGTTTGCAGCCTCTTCTGAAAACTAAAGATTTGTTAGGTTGGTACATTAAAAGTTGAGTCGCTTATCTCACATGCATCATGTTGATAACCTTATAAATCTGAAACAAAAAAAGGCAAGAAGAATGGGTTAGAGAACATGCTTTTGTCTATCAAAGACATACAACCCCCAGTAAAAACAAACGGGACGCGAGATCAATGGGCCATTTCAACAAAGCCCTGTTAAGTGGAGAGCATTGTTCCGCTTCAGACCGTGCTACTAATGGAATTAGGCGAGTAAGATATTCAATTACTTAATGTAATGGATTTAGGATTACATCTTGTGTTTTACCAAATCCAAACAATGGCGGCCACCCTAAGAGCCAAAGCACCATTTCCCTTAGACGTGACAGAACATTTCACACAGGACATTAACTAAATGAGGAAATATAAGATTCATTCATGATTTCACTTAGACTTTTTTTATTCAAACAAATCAACAATGTAATTATAAAAATTACTAAGATCCAGCTTAAAAAATTGATTGTTTACTATATATTACATGTTTTTTTTAAACAGGCTATGAAACAAAAACAATGTATTTACAATACCAACATGTACATACAGCTTTATAGAAAAAAAACACTGGTCCATGGATTCCAGCATGGATACAAGCTTGTTAGAAAAACAAATCATCTAAATTGGTGCCTTTTTTCATTTTATATTTTACTACAGCCCAGAGTTTCCGCTGAGACAAAAAAAAGCACCAGTAATATTAAAACCCAAGATGGTATTTGGCAGGACTGTGTTATATTATATTGTTGATACTGAGAAAGGCGAGAATACTTTTGTAAATGGATCTAAAACCGTCCAAAGTCACACTAGTACACACAGCAACGGGCTGAGGGGTCTTCCACTGTCAATAAATCCCTTGAATCCTTCATTTCAAAATAGCCCCCTGCCAGCCCCTGTATCGATCCTTCATTGGCCCAATCCCAAAGTGAGCCCTGAGGACTAACGACTTGATTGATCTCAGGTGCCAAGTGAGCGAGTGTGTGAGGCCACATGGCCTCAGACAGGTCTATATGGGATTGGGACAGCAGCACTTCACGAGAGCGCGTGTTACCCTGACAACGTTTAATGACAAAGATGTTGCTGCTTAGGTGAAGTCTGCACTGATGTGGACTCACGGAAAGGGTGACTCAAACCCTCACGCCCTTTGGAATTCGACATTGGGACAGGCCTAAAGCCTGAATAATTTTGCGAGAATGCGCAATAAAGTCTGTCAGTCCGGACATTGAGATTGGGCCATACTGTCTGTGCGAGAGGCAGAGACGTTGGACGACATGTCATGGTTGTAGTTGTTCATTGTAGAGGCTCGGTAAATCCAACTTTAAAAGGGATGGTTCCTCGGCCTTAATCTATCTATATACACAACACACACAAAGAAAAAAACCCTCTGGATTTAGTTTGGGGAAGTGCAGAGCCCGCCTTTCTCTAGTTGCGTTCACTGTTTCACAAAGTCCCAGGAGGGAGGCCAGCCCGGACGAGGCCTCTGTGAACGACACAAGGGGTGTTGACCTCCAGACATCCCCAGGGCCCGGGGCTCGCACCGCGACAGCCAGTGGTGGCCGCTTTTGTTTGTTTGTGTTTTTTGTTGTGCACGCACCAAGACCTGGGACGGTGTTTTCCGCGCTCGTCTTCTTGTCCTTAGGTTCAGAAAAAGTATTTCCTTGAAATTCTTTGGGTCGCTCTTATCCAGAAAAACCGGTAAGTGTGGTCTAAGGCACAGCAGCGTAAAGTGTGTGAGAGTTCCCAGCGCTGACTCTAGACGATGGTCCCTGGCTCGCCGGAGGTCTCGTGCCACTGCAGGTGGTCCTCAGGGTCCGCGGGGCTGCCCAGCGCGCAGCCTGCGTGGGCGTCCAGCTGGTGGACGTCTATGTAGGACCTGGAACACACACGCACACACACAGGGTTCAAAGGCAGCCTCTGCCGTACCACACGGGGATGGACATCAGGGAAGGCCTGGTTATAGACACATGACAGAATGAATTAACACTGGGTGGTGGGAACACGACGCGTGTTGGACACGGAGGGATGCTACGGGTGTTTGGGGCCTAGGGAGACCTTTTGACCTTTAGCTCTCAGAGGATCACTTGGTTGATTAGAATCGATGTAGCTCGTGTTCTGTGGACCAGCGGGGACCCAGTGTCAAATCATTCTGAACCACAGCAGAGCGGATGCACACACAGACTTCATCCGTCCAAACTTAAGTATTTGAACAGCAGAAATGCGTTCAGCAGGCTCACATTTCCCCTCGCTTTCATACTGGTGCTCCAAAACCACCACCACCACCACCATCACAACACACCCAAAACCAAACCAAACCAAAAACGCCTGTGATGAAGTAGGCGGGAAACCAGACCAAATTGAAATGGCAGTCCATCTTTTGTAATGTTTTTAAAGCAATTGGCCTCTCTTCCACACCACCATCACCACTGTGTTCATGTGGGGTTACTCTTAGTAGTCTCACCCTTTATCTGTTGCTGTGCCTCTGATTATCTATGTAGGCTGTGGGAAATGGGGCTAGGAGGGTTTTTTTGGGGTGGGGGGGGGGGCCAGTATCAGTATCGTAGGCAACAGCACCACACATCTCTACTGGCCCTGCAGGGTACCTGGCCATATCCCTCCGTCTCCACTCAAACCCCGGGGGGCTGTATCTGTGCACGAGAGGGGCACGGGTCAGTGGCGGGACACGGGGGGGTGGAGGTACAAGCAATCACATCTCAGATCGAATTTATAGTACGTCTTGTTATTATTCGCACACACACACACACACACGCACGCACAGAGAAATGTGGCTGCTTGATGGCAAGCTGACGAGAACAAGGAAGAGAAAGAAGGCAGCCATCTTTCTGTTGCTGCACAAGCCATGCAGGTTCCTTGTCCTACATGGAACAGCACGATGCAGGTCTGCACTTTTGGATAACATCAACAAAGCAAACTTAACAGCACAACTCAACTCAAGCGGCAGGCCGCGCGGCCGCTGGGCAGACAAGCCGCCGGGAGAGCCGGAGCTCTCTGGCTGGTGGCCCGGGTTACTTACTATGGCAGACTAGCCTTAGCGAGGGTCGGCCTACTGAAGCCCCGCCCCCTGGAGGGGGGGCTGGGCCCAGGACTGTACGTCGCCCACCTGGAGCGACAGCCGGCAGGGGGGGAGGAGGTAGAGGAGCAGGAGGTGGGGAAGGAGGAGGAGGAGGAAGAGGCGGAGGAGGAGAGGCTAGTGGGGAGAGGGGCGCAGCGCCTCTGGACGTCGGGGCTGTACCAGACGCCGGATCTACAAGAGAGAGCAGGGGCCGGCTGCACGGTTAGGGACAGGCGGAGGAGGGAGCTCTGAGGAGGAACCGCCTGCAGGCTGACACAGATCCTCTCCCCACACCGCCACCCCCCACCTCCAGAATCCTGGCGGCCATGTTAGCTAGAAATGGAGCCGGCTCAATTTCCAGTCCATAACTCGAGAAAATATTACAGGTTCTACACACAGACCGGCATTAATAACAATCCTGAGAATTCACTGACGCACACAAACACACACACACACACACACACGTTGATTGAGTGTAACTCGGCACGTGCCAACAACCAAAGGGATTATATTCACAGAAGCCCTGGTCATTCTTGGTGATTATCAACAACAGTGCTTAGCTTAGCTTGGCGTGCTAAGGAGGAGGATTAGCCAGAGGCTATGATTGGATAAGGAGGAGCTGTTTGTTGTGTTGTCTCACCTGCTGTGCGTGGGCTGGCTGTAGTGTGCGGTGGTGGTGTTGCAGGAATAGGCCTGGTGGGCGTGCACGTCGTACTGGCCCATGCCACCGCCCATGTTACCCTGCCAGTTCCCTGCGCACGACGCTGTGGGACCAGAGATGGGAAGGAAGGAAGAACAAACAAAAGATAATGCCACACATTGGCCTCCATTGAACAGGTGTCCCCTCATTGACCCGCACCCACAAGAGGGGCTTTCTACGTTGGACCTTTAACGCTTCTTCACATTTGTGCGATTGTGCCGTGTAGGGATGCACTGAATTTTCGGCCACCGAAAATGGCCCAAAAGCGCATTTTCGGTTTCGGCCACCATAATACTTTTATCACCGAAACAACACGGCCGGAACAGACATGTGTGATGACGCAAACAAAAAGCGCGGCCAGCCCACGCTTGTCTGGATAGGCGCCAATATGTCTGCGGTGTGGACGTTTTTCAATGTTTCTGAGAAAGACCCACGTATAACGATTTGCAAACATTGCAATGCCTTGATTTTAATGAAGTTAGTACACAGTCATAGCCATAAATGCAATGGCACTAGGGTTGCCGCGGTGTGGACATTTTCACACCGAGTGATACACCGGTATTACCGAGTATAAACGGTATAAACTTTGAAACTAGGTCAACCGCCATCTTCTCCGTCAACTCTCCTCTCACACTGGGTGACAGCGTCTTTCTTATAACGTTCTATATATAATAGTATAATATAATAGTATATATAATATCACGATGGCCGTAGCGCGCGGAGTTCTCGTGGGGGTTGGGCTTCACGGGGTTTGTTTACCGGCGTTGCTATGGTTACCAGTCTTGCGTGTTCCAACGCAATATTAGGTAGCCGCCTATCTATTCGGTTTGTGTGTGTGTGTGTGTGTATGTATGTAGTATATATATATAAAACAAAACAAAAAAAAAAAAGCAACCCTAAATGGTACTAATAATTGGCACAATCATTTCTTTCTGTGTTTCGTTTTTCGGCCTTGGTTTCCTCATTTTCGGTTTTCGGTTTCGGACAAGAATTTTCATTTCGGTGCATCCCGTGACCCTGAATATCCCGTCCTGGACCAATAAAACCCAATCTTTCTACGATGCCCCGGCTGGCTCACACACAGAACGGTAGGGCGGTAGGGGGCGTACTGACCTGTCGAGTAGGACCTTGCGTAGGGCGCCGGCATGGTCTGGTAGCCCAGGCTCTGCTGGGAGCCCCGGTCGTACTCGCAGTCGTATTCCGGCTGTTTGACGCCCGTGTTGCGCTGGTACCAGCCCCTCAGGTGCTCCGCCACCAGGGCCTTGTGCCCCGTCTTCTGGGGCGGTGGCTGCTGCTGATAATGCTGCTGCTGCTGCTGCTGCTGCTGCTGCTGATAGTGCTGCAGCTGCGGATGGTGCAGCTGCAGCTGATGGTGCTGCTGCAGCTGCTGCGGATGGTGCAGCTGATGGTGCTGCTGCAGCTGATGGTGCTGCAGCTGCTGCTGCTGGAGGTGGTGCTGGGGTGGGGGCAGAGCCATCGAAGGCCGAGACCTGGCGGGCCGCAGCGTGGCGTAGAGGTTAGGGATGGACGCCATGCCGCTGTCCAGCTCGTCGCCATAGCGTCCGTAGGCGTGGTGGGGCTGGTGGGGGGTGGGGTTGACGCTGTAGTGGCCCTCCATCTCGTTGCTGTCGTAGGCGTAGCCTCCGTTGTGGTAGTAGGGCTCGGGCTCGGGGTAGCTGGGGTAGCCCGTGACGTAGTAGGCGGTGGTGGTGGGCCGTGGGCGGGGCTGGTGGGCCGCGGCGCGGGGCTCCGGCGGCGTGTGGTGCTGGGCCAGGTTGGGCATGCTGCCCGTGTTGGCGTACAGCTCCTTGCGGCGGCCGCGGACGCGCTGGCGCGCGGGGGCCCGGGTGCTGTGGTGGGGGGGGCCGCTGTGCTCGACGCTGGACTGGCTGGTGTAGGAGGAGCCGTCGTCCAGCGGGTCGGTGCTGGTGCTGCGGCGGGGGCCGGGCTGGCCGAAGGCGGGCATGGGGGGCTCGGGCAGGACGTTGGACTGGGACTCCAGGCTGCCGCTGCGCTGGCGGACGTGCCGCGGGCCGTCGTCAGACCTGGGGGCACAGCGGGACACGTTGATCAGAGGGGGTCTGGAGACGGCCCCCCGCCACGATGACCCTCAGGAGACGCCGTGCGCTGGCTGATCCAGTGCCCGGCGGACGGCGGCGCTTTCTGGATATCCCTTCATGATGGTTTGTCTTTTCTCATTTCAACGAATGCGTGGGCGAGTGTGAATGTATGTGTTCCTCTGAGAGTGTGTGTCTCACGGCAGCAGCCTACCTGAGCTGGGTGCTGCTGAAGGCGTTGCGGGGCAGGACGGGGGTGGGGGGCATGCTGTGGGCGTCCCGGGGCTGGCGGGGAGGGGGTCTGTAGGGGCTGCTGTGGCCTGATAAGGCCCCGTGGTTAGGGAAGAGGAGGGGGTCCTGGAGCTGGCCGTACCTCAATCTGAGGAGCACCAGATAAGAGCTTCACAGCGTCTCCCAGGAGCACACACACACACACACACACACACACACACACACACACACACACACACACACACACACACACACACACACACACACACACACACACACACACACACCACACACACACACACACACACACACACACACACACACACACACACAAACCAGCCCAAGGCCACGCTCATCTGCCCCCAGCCCTCACAAGATAGCAACAAAGACACAACCACAAGGAAAACAGGACTGTTCCTGTTTGTTTGGCATCCAAAAAAAGAACATTATTCATTAATATTACTACAAATATCCACGTTCATTCAAAATGAACTGAAGACTAATGCCCCAGATTCTCCCTCTTCCACGCCACAGCGTTGGCGTATCTTATATCTCAACATTTCTAGGCAGAGTGGCGTTTAAGCGGACGTACACCAGAGCCACGTTTTCATTTCCTCTCTCTCTCCGTCTAGAGCTGTCTAGTGCTCCTCCACAGGCACCAACACGCTCTTCTATTTTAAAAGCTGGCGCGTTCAGGCTGATAAGGCCGCAGAGGGGCTAGGAGCAGGGTGGGGGGGGGGGGGGGGTGACGACGGTGGAGAGGTGGACGGAAGAGGAGAGGAGGGCGGGGAGGGCTGGCTGGAATGTAGTCCTGCTGCTGCACTGCAGGTCTGTACAGGCTGGTTGGCTGAAGCGCAGGTATGAGCGGCTTCTCTTCAGAGGGGGGTACTCCGGCTGCGCTGTGTGGCCTACCTGTTGTCTAGGGGCTGTTCCGAGGCCCGGCGGTCCTGGCCGTAGTGGATGTCCAGGGTGTCTGCGTGGTGCGGCCGGGGGGAATACTGCACCGACCTGGAGCGCAGCCTCTGGGACCCCAGCTCATCGTCTGGAGAGGAACAGACAGCACCAGAGTCAACTCCACTCTGGAGGAAACCGGCAGGCGGGCGGCTTTAATATCGACCAATCAGACGTCAATTTAGTTCACAAAAGTAATATAGTTCTAAAAATGACAAAATAAAAAGGTTTCCTTTTGAAAAACAGAAACCAATAAACATCTTGTGGAGTACATCTGAAGAACAGTAAATCAAAAGGTTCACACGTTTACGTAGAAGTTCCCGAAAACGGTGACCATGGTGTGAAATAAACCAGGAGGTGCACTGTTGTAGCAGCGCAGCTCAAACCCTGCAGTGCATCAGCACCGCGGCCCAAAGCAGCGTGACGGTGGCGGTATGCTCCCAACACGTGGAAGTGCTGCAGAATGTTTGTACTACTGCTGTGACCCGGGGTCGGCTCATTAACACCGCTCCGCTACACCAGGCCCTGGCGCAGGATAAGGGGTGACTTTAAAATAAAAGGGACAAATCTGGAGGCACATTAAAAAAAGCAAACCAATGCATTCGACCTCCCAAGGTAAAGGGACACTGCAGCACAGCGGAGGCTGGAGGCTTGGTACGCACCGTCGTCCAGAGTAAGGCTGTCCGACAGCGAGCTGAGCTCTGAAGGGTTGGGATCTTCTGAGGAGGGCAGAGAGGAACCACTTCATAACGGCCCCCATAGTCACTCATTCAACAAAACACTGTGTGACAGATCAATTTCCCCACAACATAATTATATCCATGGCCATCCATCATAATAAGTATACTGTTGAACCCCATTTTTGTTCCCCCATTGAGGTATGAATACCGTTATCATCAACATCATAATAAAACCTAAATGTGTCAGCGAGCTCCTCGTGATGCTAGCAGCGGGAGGGGAACTGACACCAGCCTCGCGGGTAGCTTAACAGCTAGCATTTAGAGCCAGTGGAAAGCCCCTGCCTACCAGCGATAATCAGCGAGGCCCTCTGAGTAGGCTTCTGGCCCATCGTCTTGCGGTAGGCGTTGATCTCGTCCTCGATGTTCTGCAGCATCCTCATGGCGTCCAGGTAGTTGCTCTTCCGCTTCTTCTTCACCGTCTTGGCCAGGTCTTCCTCGGTGGCCAGCTTCATGGAGGCCTCCACGAACTTCTGCTGCAGCTCGAAGCGGCTCTCCAGGTTCCTCAGGTACGGGTCCTGCTGGATATTTGTTGTTAGTCCATGTTATCCACCTAATCATACCCTCTGGATGCACATTGATACCATCGATCTAGATCCAGAACTATTATACTATTGTTAGATGTTAAGCAGCTGCAATTCTACTGATTGAATCAATATGTGGCAGAAAGTGTCCAAAGTGGTAAAAAAGAAGAAGACAGAGAAAGGGACAATTACAAATCAATGCCCACACGCACCTTGTGGTAGAGGGAAGGGTCCTCCAGCTTGAAGGCCGTCCCCACGCGTCTCCTTATGGGTGGGGCCTTCTCCCCGGCCCCCAGAGGGTATTCCTTGGGCAGTTGTCCCGTCAGCTCCTTCAAACCAAACACACCATAAGGAGCCAGACGGAGACGTTGGCAAAGCTAACGGTGCACAGACAACAACGAAAGCGTCCATGGCAACAAACTCACGGCTTCTCTCATGCAGACATTCTTCAGCTCCTCCATCTTCTGGGCCAGCTTGTCCTCCAGATCCTTCTCCTTCTTTTTCAGATCAGAAATCTTCTCCTTCTTCCGTTCCTCGATGACCTCAGAGTCGACTGAATCTGCAGAAGACAATGAGTCAGCTGGATGACAGCGAGCGTGACGGCGGGGCGTTCACTGACCAGACTACTAGCACGGGGTCTGGTAGCTCTTCCTGGCCTGCGTACCGGCTGATATCAGGCTGCCGTTGCTGGCCATGATGAGCTGGTCCCGCGTCTCGGTGCTGGTCATTTTCCTGATTCTCGGTACAGAGACCTCCGTCAGGTCCATGGCGATGTCTCCTGAACTCCTTGTGGCCGTAAGCTTTGCCTGAGCCAGCAAAGACAGAGACAGAATGGGAGGGAGAGAGGGAATGAGTAAAGAGGGGTAGGGTGAGGGAATCAGTGAAGCGGAGGCGGCCGGGTCGGTATTTCATCTTAATGGTGTCGCAGTGCGATTGGGGGAAGACCCATTTGAATGCTCAGCGCTTGCCGCGCACGGCTTCCTCATTAATCTAGGGGCGGTGGCGGTGTGGATGGATGTGCCATCTGCCTCCGACAGAGAGAGAGAGAGAGAGAGAGCGGAGTCTGAACAGCTCCAGCCTCCCCGGTTGACTGCAGAACGGATGGCTCATCATGATCCACTCATGGTGTGAAATAGACCCCATGATCAGCGTCAGGGGCGTTGGAGTGTTTGACCATATCAACCATGCATGCATGCTGGTCTGTTTACAGTGGGGAGGTTGATATAGTAACACAACTATGACGTGGCCCAATACTTGAGAGAGGGACTGTATCAACACAGATCAAAAGAATAAATGGAAGGAAGGAGTCTGACCATGTGTGTATCGAGGTGGATGGGATGGAGGGGTGGGGGAGGAAGGGGGCCGAGAACATGGAGACAGAGGGAGGGAGATGGAGGGAGAAAGCGTGACTCACTTTGCTCTGTTTCCTGTCCAGGTAGAACTGGTGCTGACTTATAGCCATCCCCCAGATAGTCTTGATCAGAGAGTGGCTGGCATACCAGGTGTGGATGACGAGCCCTGCCTGGCCGAAGGTGCGCTTGGTCACTGTGCGCCTGGAGAGCACCAACAGGAGAGAGGAGCACGGCCATGAGCCACAGCAAACACAGCAGCTCTTAGACCAGAATGACGTGTGTGTGGTTCCCAAGTGTCACAAAGAGTAAGGACGAAAACACTGAGAGGAATAGGAGCAGCTAAACTGAGCTTGCTCTGGATCAATGACTTTTAATTACAGTTTAGTTAACGGTTAAGTATTAAGCAATAGATGCATCAGCATCGTTTGACAAGCTAAATGTGTTAACACAGTGCCCTACATTAGGCTGCTAGTATCCTTCAGTCGGAGAAGGGCTTTTGTTGAAGAAGAGCGCAGGCTAAAAAAAGGAGCATTTGTAAAATAGGATGGGGGGGGGTGTAATGGCATATAGCCTGGGTTTAATAATGAAAGCGTTTGACTTCTCTGACCTGTGAGGGTCATTCACTTCCACTGCAAACTTCTTCTCACGAAAATACAGGTTTTCCAGCTGCTTCCACTGAAATAACTGTAGACAGAGAGAAAGAAAAGAGGGCACACGCGTACACAATGAGAACCCAGGTCTATGTACAGAAAAGACCACGACTATGACGCTATGTTTGCGTGTGAATGAGTGCACAAATTAGCTTTGATACACACATTGCGCTGAAGAGTCCTATTAGCTTTTACGGCAAAAAGCATCTGATACACACAGAGAGCCATCTATTTCTCAAAGACAGATTGAAAAGCAGAGAAAGGTAGTAAAACAGCAAGCTCCTTTTCTGGGCTGCAGCTGCAGCACTTTATAATGAGGCAGACCTCAGACTACAAGCTTGTGCTGTAACAACCACACACGCACGCACACACACACACACACACACACACACACACACACACACACACACACACACACACACACACACACACACACACACACACACACACACACACACACACACACACACACACACACACACACACACACACACACACACAACGACAACAAAAAACAACAGCAGGACTCACAGCAACTTTAAACTGCTGCACACTGGGACCCAGCTGGCCGGCCAGCCAGTCAGGTGTAAGACCAGGCTTACAGAGGGGCAATTATGACTAATGCCCCAAGTGCAGGGAGCAGAGAGTAGACTGGTCTGAAACACTTCAATATGCCCTGGGGCAAGGAGGACGCCACACATGAGCCAAGGGAACGCTTTCTCTCTCTCCCTTTCTATTTCTAAGCAGGATGAAACATCTGCTCCAGCTACACCGGGCACAAGAGCAAAGGAATTCGGAGCAGTTTGCCTGTGAACGGCTCAGTCTCCCTTAATCCAATTGTGTGGAGATGAAAAAGAGAATAAGAAAAAAGGAACACACACATCACACCGTCCAGAAGGCAGCATTCCAGGTGATTCTCCATTTACCATAGCTCCCAGTTCTCACATCAATCAACACTCTCACGGCGTGTCCCTCTCTTAAACTCGGTGGAAGTGCCGCCCCCGGTCAACCGCACCAAGCAAATCCCCATTCAAACACTAACAAAAAAAACCTCCTCAGGAATAATACAACAACCAGCCACAGCAGGTGAAAGTGAACAAAATGGAGGTGCTTACCAGAAGATTAGAAAGATCCTCCCCCCTCTCCTGTTCTATCAAACCCCGGGGGGATGAGGTGGGCTCTGTGTTGAATCCTCTGGCTATCCTCCGCCTCAGAACAGTGCTCTGTCTCGTCTGTCCTCAAGCAGGCAGAGAGGGGCTGCAGGAGTTTCAGCTGAGTTGGGGCCGCCCCTGCCCTGGCCCCTCCCTCTGACATCACACACGCCTCATGCCGGCGTCACAGCTCTATCCGGCCATCTCTCATATTGTTTCCAACTATCTCTATGGGGCTCTTCTTACTGGATGACTCAATAAACTTTAGCAGCTCCTCCTTATTTATCCAATTCTAAATAAGTTAGTCAACCTTCACAGGTTGTCTCTTTCCTTCCCCCACCACACACATTGTACACGTCTTTCTGATAACTGGCACTATGGTAGTTACTTCCCTTTCAGTCAAACCAGCTGGGCAGGTTCTAGTATTGCCTCTACCTGGAAGTGACGCTCCCTCCTCCCCTTGCCTCGCAGGTTCTAGGCCAGAGGCAAACATCCACGGCTCAAACATGACTCCATTTTGGCTCTTTCTTTCCTCTCCACTGTTTTTGTATTGAAAGACAGAGACAGAGACAGAGACACAGACACAGACACAGACAGAGACAGAGACAGAGACAGAGACAGAGACAGAGACAGAGACAGAGACAGAGACAGAGACAGAGACAGAGACAGAGACAGAGACACAGACAGAGACAGAGACAGAGACAGAGACACAGACACAGACACACACACACACACACACACACACACACACACACACACACACGCCCGTTCAGCCGCTCCCAGTGAACACATCTAAGGAATTTGCTGCTTTGGTCTAGTCATTAATGTCAGGGGCTAATGCGGCCATGACGCTCTGCCCCCCCCTGTGGGGACGGCTCGGGGCCTCGGCATCCCAGTACACCCAGGAGCTCCCCAGGCCCGGAAGGAATCGTACACCGCCCTACGAGAGCCAAAGTCATTCATGCCCACGGCGGGTTGGAGAGACCTTAAAAGCTGGCTGCACTGCATTACTCTTTCTGTAGTTGTTGCCAGGAATGCAGCTCGTCCTTTACTGGGTCTGCTTGTGGATCTTTTGACCAAATACACGGCTGTGGCCCTTTCTCTGACCCTAGGAGACAGCCCAGCCGCGGGTGACAAATGTTCCCCCGGTCTCCGCGGTAAAGATAAAGGTTGATCACCTCAGGAATCCTCCAGGTCCACTCCAAATGGTTTCTAGTGAACCCCTAGCAGTCGTTGGCCAGTGAACAGGTTCCAGCTGCACCACGGCATGGTGCAGCTGTAACCTGTTCACCGGCCATCGAGTCAGGCTGGGATTGTGGCGATCTAATTAACAAACAATGGGAGCCGGCAGGACCAGAGCCGTCCTCCACTTGGCACCCCATAGTATCACCCACACTGGTGTGTTACCTTCACAGTTTACATCCTAATGAAGGCTTAATGACTCTCATCTCATTTGGCTCTCAAAATGAGGGACCTCAACACTTTTTTCGAGAGGAAACGTGAAACCATTTACAGCCTGGTGGCTGATGAGGCCATCTCTAAAGTATGCCTGGGATGAAACACACCTCAAAGGCAATGGTGTCACGTGTCGCCTTCCTTCTATGGGAAATGGCCCAATAGATTACTACGGCTCACACCGAATGATAAAGCCATCGCAGACTATAGACAAAAGGGTAAGAACAGCCCTTTCTATAAAAAGCAATGGGATAGATTTCCTTGGACAGTGTGTATATTTGCATAACACAACCTCATTGGCCGACGGATCCGTCGCTGCCTGAAAAGTTGAAAAAAAAATTTGACGCAGGCCACGGAGCCGACAGAACGGATGGACCCACAAGGCATTTTGAGAGCGTCCCATGCAGTCAATGAGACCTGTCGAGGGACACATGTAGTGTGAACGCGCCCTCAGCGTCTTCCATCCTCTGTATTGCAGGGAGGGGCTAATGAAGAAATACCAGGGGTTTCATATGCCCTCAGAAAGATCCCCCCAGCGGAGCTGTGGATCTTCCCTCATGATATAAACTGTGGGTCGTGACTCACACTGCCTGTACAGTCCAGGGCCCCGCCCTGCTGCCCTCCACGCCAGCTGCCGGTTGGCCCAGGCGCTGTGACGACTCGAGGACGGCGAGTGGTGTGTACTGAAGTGGCGTGAGGCGGCTGCTTGTATTTGGACTCGTCATAAGACTGACGTCTGGTCCGTGCGTCATCTGCTTTCTGGGACCGTGCTGCCGTTAATACTGGGTAAATACTCAATCATGGAGCTGTCCTTTAAGGAATCGTTCACGCTCTCGTAAGATGCTAGGGGGATGAAAGCGTCCACCACGTGGACTATGAATGGAATGAACAGATTACGGTGAAGCCGTTTATTGCAAAGAAAACACATCTTTAATCATTCCTTCACCACCCCTCATGGTGAAACACTGAATCCATATTGAAGGAGATTTATTTTGGTTCTAATGCCTCATCTCATTTTATAGACACAGATCAGCGTGCAGCCATAAAGAGCTCACTGGGAGAGGGCTGTCAGGGTGCCAAGCAGCTCCACAGAGGAACACAGACCACGGGAATTCTCCACACAGGGATCCAAACTGCAATGTGCAGTCTTGACAGGACCTTTGCATTCTACACGCTTGGTGCTAGAAGCACAATATCGTAACCGAGCTGCACTTCACCGCCGTCCACGGGACAGCCCGTCCGTCAAGACAGAGCTCTGTGGCCAAATAAGATCACTCTACATGGTCATCTATTCCCATTAGTCTTTGCTGACAGTGTCCTTAAGATGTTGCACTGGTAAATAATGAAAATGACAGGGTGCTCAGATTCTCACACAAGTCCCCGCCTCTCCTCCACACAGCAGGGGAGGGACGGGCCTTTTCGAGCCTCGGAGCCCTTCATTAAGTGGTGATGAAACCGACATGCACAGAGTGGAAGATAATGAGAGGTCGAGGCTTAGCGTAACCACATTCACCCAGCGTCAACTCCAATGAGAACTTCAGCTCAAGAAAGAACGAGGCCGAGGGTGTGAGAAATGGAGGGAGAGAGGGGAATAGAAGGAGAGGCCGAGGGTGTGAGCAATGGAGGGAGAGAGGGGGATGGAAGGGGAGGCCTTGGCTCAGAAGGCAACAAGATGCGCCCTGGCAAGACTGCACGTCTCTCTCTCTCCCTCCCTCCCTCCCTCCCTCCCTCCCCACACACAGTAGAGAGCAGCTTTGCATAATGATAATAGTGTGCTGGGGAGGGGGTAGGAGGAGTAAAGGGGCGTGGAGGAAGAGCACTATCACTATCCAACAGATGATAGAGGTCTTCTCTCTCACTCTCTCTCACAATAACTCAAGTTATTGTTGTGCTAATCATAACGTAAAGAGTTACAGCTACAAAGGAGGCAATACAAATCGCTGGTCTTTCCCTCCTCCCCACGGGGGAACACCACCCTGTGTGTGTGTGTGTGTGTGTGTGTGTGTGTGTGTGTGTGTGTGTGTGTGTGTGTGTGTGTGTGTGTGTGTGTGTGTGTGTGTGTGTGTGTGTGTGTGTGTGTGTGTGTGTGTGTGTGTGTGTGTGTGTGTGTGTGTGTGTGTGTGCTCCAACCACCACAGCCCCGAAGATCACACAAACCCAACCCGCCAGGATCCCTGGCTGCCACGGTACCCAACCCCCAGGCCCCCCTGCTATGATTACACCTTCCAATCCAGAGAGAGAGAGAGAGAGAGAAAGAGTCACCAGCCAGGGTTTTAATTTGTAGTGAGCCAGGCTCATTCATATGGTGTGCCACCACACCCAGCTCAGTCCATAGCAGCCCTCTGCCACGTGGGACAGGTAGGAAGGGAGTAGTAGCAGTCATGTAGATAGTCACGGGGAATAAGGACTGGATTTGGGCTGCTATCGAAGGTGACTAATAAGCCTGTGTTGTGACAACCTGTGCGTGTGTAGTCATAAACTGGGATAAGAGACCCTGAGCTCCTGACAGACCAGGGGTCTGTCAGGAGCTCAGGGTCTCGTTAGCCCTGTGTGAGTAACCTTGATTCTGTAGGTTTCCCATCGCGCCCATAGAGCTCTGCTTGATTGGGCTTTAACTTTTCAAACCACTATTTACAGTTTGGTGGATTATTAACCAGCCGAGGGAACCTAGCATTAAAAGAGCACTTGTAAGTTATCTAACTGAAGTACACACACACACACACACACACACACACACACACACACACACACACACACACACACACACACACACACACACACACACACACACACACACACACACACACACACACACACACACACACACACACACACGGTTGATCGCCTTCTCCTGCAAATATTTTGCCAAGAAAACCACACTGAAACTCCTATAAAGCAGAGGGAACTATGTGAATGAGAACAAAACACTGAACTCAAGTGTCGATGCAGGGGGAGCTACGTCAGCGGGACTTACTTTTCGGGGTTTTAATTTGTCCTGCAAGTCGAACTGGCCGATGCCTTTGTAGCTGACCCCGAGCCACCAGGGTATCCCCTGCTTGTCCTGGAGGGAGGAGAGTGGGCGCACACACACACACACACACACACACACACACACACACACACACACACACACACACACACACACACACACACACACACACACACACACACACACTATTAAGAGGGTTTATTGCAAGGGGCTGGGGAACAGAAAGTGGGGTTGTTTCCAAAGCCATTACCCCATTATGCTCTGAGGGGAGATCAAATGCGTTCAAGAAGCCTTAAAAAAGGCCCCGTGCAGCCAGGCGGAGGCATTTTTAATGCCTCTGTTTGATCTCGTCAGGGCTTTAACGAGTCCAGGTAAGGGAAAGGCAGGTTAGATGTGGCGGCCAAGAAGACAAAGGAAGGGTTACCCTCAGCTGTGGCCAACTGGACTATAAACTGTAAACCTAGATTTGAAAGCCTTCCCATTCAGATGTCTTTCATCCTGGATCTGCCCTGTTTACATGTTATAAGAACAATCTTGATTAATTTGGTTGTTTTGACGAGGGTAAGGGTTACCTACGTTTAACAGTCATAAAGTATTTCCGTTCACGTGTAGCTTTGATAACCATATGTCACCGGCTTAGACATGGACAGTTTTATCACACAATAAAACTACAAACAAAAAACACACAGCAGGGCCCAGTGTTTGAGTACAATACTGTCAGCGTTCATGCATTGGTAAGTTGGGAGACGAAGAGCACGGGGCATGTTGAAAGCTGCTGGGGCAAGGTTGAGCTACTGTATGACCCCGTCTGCCTCGCTCACCTTCACAGCGTAGTAATGGACTCCATAGGTCGGCAGGGACTCTACCAGGGCCAGATACCTTCAGGAACAATGGCAGACATTAGCGGCCATACTGCCGGTTAAACACTTCATCACTGTCAGCCAGTGGCCGTCACACGGCGGGCTGAGGGGGGTTTAAGCCACAGCCCATTCACAGAGTACAGCGGCTTTTACAGTAGCCCGCCCATCTGTTTGTTTCAGTGGCCGCACAAGAGACAGAGGGGTGAGGGGGGGGTACATTGATCGACTCGACCTCTGATTGCTTCGAGTTACGGCTGCTTTGAGAGAATGCATAACAGAGGGCTGCACCTCCCCCCCAGCCCACTGGCTGGCGGCCCAGTTTAGAAAGAGGCCTGTCCTAATTAATGAGACTTCCCAGCATGGTGGAGAGCACCTTCTCCCTCCTCTAGAGCATGAGAGCAGCTGAAGAGACAATAATAATAACCACCGTTGATAAAAGGCGAGTATTACATAAGAAAAATAAGCAGGCAGTCAGGAACAGGCTGGGCCATCCTGATCCATTCTTACTCCAAAGCTGGAATGCAACTTTCGACTTACTGAACGACAGCCCCTCCTCTGGTCACTCCTTGCAGTTTCTTGTAATGTTCAATAACTCGGTCCTCGCTGCAATGGAACAGATAAGACTTTTAAATGAATAATCCATCAAGGGCCTCGCCGCCCCCCCCCCAAAAGTGTGGGATGGGCCCCCCAAAACCCCATTCTGTCTGCTCATGCAGAAAATACATCCTGGCCCGCCGATGGCACTCACTGCCCCCTCCATCGTTCTCTGGCTCACCCTCTCTTTCGTGCTCACACACACACACACACACACACACACACACACACACACACACACACACACACACACACACACACACACACACACACACACACACACACACACACACACACACACACACACACACACACACACACACACACACACACACACACACACACACACAGTAATCGCTCCTTTTAACAGGGCTGCAGGGATTGCAGACTCACTGCAGCATGGGTGGTAGACCGTGAGGCAAAGCGCGAACACATACACACACGTGCACACACACGTGCACACACACACGCACACACACACGCACACCAAAGGACATACTATAATAAACTGCCTATTGATTTGAAGGGTTGTGGTTTGACATGTTGCGATGGGCCTTGGACAGAATATAACAGATATTTTTCGGATGGACAGGGTTTATGCACCTTCCTTATGTAGGCCAGGGCTAAACTTAATTATCAAAGCACGAGGGTTAATTAGACGCCCCACCAGAGACTAAACCCCTCTCACCCTGCACACCTCACGGCCTGTAGCCTCACAGATTGCTTTGTGCAACCAGGTGTTAACGACCATCAACGCCACTTAGCGCTAGGGGGTGTGGCAAGGGGGGTCCTGGGTGACCCAGGGGTACCTACGGGGGGGGCCGTGTAATCAGGATCAGTTGACCCGCCCCCCCCCCCCCCCACCGGTGCACGTGTTGGTCTGCTCCGACAGGGTGCATATGAGGGGTCTCACCAGTAGGTCAGCGACGGGTGCTCCCTCAGGACTCTGGTGGGCAGCAGGGTGAGCTGCTTCAGGTCTTCCCTGGCGGTCTCAGAGCTGGAGAGGAACCGAGAGAAACAGGAACAATAAATGCAGGCAGATGGACCAGGAGGTACCTTGGAGCCATTGCTATGACTGGATCAGAGCTGAACTCATGTCCGTCTAAGCGGCGGAGGGGTGTTGAGGCGCGTTGCGCTGCAGGGAGTTACGGCGGGCCAGGAGGAGGCGGCTATGGGTGTTGGCAGGACAGCCTCCCAGCAGGGGGGCTCTGGGTTGTAACTTGTCTGGTTGATCTGGGGGGTGCTTCTCTTCTGTGTGAAGTACGCAGGTTTCTCAAAGCTTTGCATCATCAATGCATGTCTACGCATCCATGTATCTTGATTGCAAATCAAGGGGAAGATTAGTCTATGGTTGGGATTTTTTAACGCCCAGCCGAAAGGTTTTAGGTATAAACCCCAATGCTGCCTGTAGGTACCCCTTAACAAGGTGCCTAACCCTACCAGTTGATATTAACAGAACACCATTCAATGTCAAGGCTTAATGAATTAATCAGTTGTAGAAGGGTCAAGCAGGGTACCGTGACTACTAGCAGGTCATTGCTGTGTGATGACATGCGCCTCTACAGAAGAAACGTGTCACAGCTAACCGCCAGCTAGCCTCCCAGTGGAGAGCCCTCCCTCTAGGTCTCTGTGCTTTCAGTGTGCTTTGAATTTATCTTTCTTAATGCAACACAGCCATAACTCCCATGTAAAACAGAGGGAAAGGTGCAGCATCAGGCCACTTTTCTTTCCCCTTCCTCCTCTCTTATCTAGCAGACAACCGGTGCACCCCTGGTCTAGGTACAGGATCCACTCATGTGTTGCCAAAACTCATTTATCTTTTGACTCATGGCTCTTTGAAATGAGGTTTAAAAGAAAGTGCTGTTCTTGAAGGTAGGTTCTCAGAAGGCTATGTACTTCAGTGTTATCTTATGTAAAGCCAGAGAGCCATAGTATGTTATTTTCCCAGTGCAGATTAAACAATGATTGAGACAGATGTATGAACAAAGTTTAGCACTGAGCTTATGAACACAATAATAGGTCCAACACCCTGTGGTGAAGTGTGTGTGTGTGTGTGTGTGTGTGTGTGTGTGTGTGTGTTGTGGTGTGTGTGTGTGTGGTGTGTTGTGTGTGTGTGTGTGTGTGGTGTTGTGTGTGGTGTGTGGTGTGTGCGCTCGCGCCACGGCCTGTGATAGTGAACTGTGAGTCTCTCTGACATGGTGGGTGTTGTGTGTGTTAGAGGGAGAGAGGGAGAGAGATAGTCTGACAGAGGGAGAGAGAGGGCATTATCTGGTTCTACGATTACTGCCAAACAACGGTCGACTATGGGGTCGTCGGAAGGTGCACCAGAGGCCTGAACAGACCCCATTGAGCAGCTCTTGGCAGACTGAGCTAGTGGTGAAAGGTACGGGACAAGTCCTGTATGATTCTCCAGTTGAGTCATAGGCCTCACATTCAGGACTCAAGCCTGTGGGCTAGACGAACCACAATACACTTGATGTACTAGTAGGTACTATGTGTAGTGCTATGTACTGCACGGAATGTACCATCATAAGGTACCGGTGAACATCCAATAATATTTACTATGATTTATCAACCCAGAGTGAATTCAAATACATGTCATTAAGGAGCCGATAGGGGCAGCTGGCTAAAAGGTGCCTGAAGGTAGGCTAAGGAAATGGGGATCTAACCCGGTACCTTTCGGCAGGAGGTTGACTGCTCTAGCCATAAATAAAATAACTACCGTAAATCCTGTTGGAGCCAATTGTGTTATGACCCAAACAGGACCTTCATGGAAGTGAAGGCAGGCCGTCTGCTTCACTCAGGGCCCTTGGAGGTAATGGGATGTACCATCAGCTGATGTGGAAGCAAGGCTCATGGCGATACAGTTATGGGGACCAGTTTACGGGACTAAATGGTTTGGACGAAGAAAAATAAAATCCACAGGACAACTGCCCCGCGCCCCCACCCCAGTAGACACCTCTGTGGGGCTGAGTGGGTTCTGCTGCCATGGCATTTCACCGGCAGTTTGATGGGGTACGACGTTATGGGGGGGGGGGTGCAGGGGCCCAGCGGCGTTGCCAGGGCAACGTGCTCCACAACCACCCTGTCAGCAGTCTGGAATTCATTAGGACGTCTGCTATCGCCCCGCGGCGTGGCGTGGCTCCTGCGCCGCGGAGACGCCCCGCCCGGGTGGCCCGGGTGCCCACGTGGGGGGCCGTTTGCATGCGTCAGCTGCTTCCAGTGGGCTGAGAGACGGGGCGGGTGGCTAGGTTGTGTAATGATTAGGAGGAACGCTCTCCCAGGGTTCATTGAACAGAGGAAGTGGAGGCTGCCGGTTACATCAGTCAGGGCACGCTACAGCCCTGCCCCTTAGGTATGTTATTTTGGGCCAGTCATCCATTGATTATTTTTATATGTGAATCGGTACATCATTTCGTTGATTAAATGTCATCCATAAAGGCAGAGTCCTGTAGCAGGGCCAAGTATTATTTCCTTAATTAGAGTAGTTTGTCCTGACGAGCAGTCAAGAAAACTATAAGCAATCGACGTTTGGTATTTAATTTGATTAAAAAAAAGAGGCTGTTCAGCACTAATGGAGAGACGCTCCACTTCCATTTTCTTCATCAGCGTTAATGTCAAGCTATACGGTACAAACAGCAGTAAATCCCACTACGTGAACGGGTGACCATTAGTTTTATGTGCTAAAACCCAGTGCTAAGACCCGTGTAATAACAGCAGTATGGCTAGGGCCTGACTCAACCCACCCAGACAACCAAAGCCCCGGCTGGACGGTAGGGAGGCCTGCATCCACTCCTCCACAACCTCCCAGCGCGTCACCCTTCACCTCTCCCTGGCTCAGAGGAAAGGCACATGCTGCACTACTAGCCCTCTGCTTCCGCAAGACAAAAGCTAAAGGAAGACGTCTGATAGCATAATGGAGTAAGGAACATACTCATGGGAACATTGTACGTTTTGAGAACTGTACGACTAAAGAAGATGGTAGTACTGTATTGTACTACCACTGCTTCGTTACAACACTGAATGTCCAGCCAACAGTGCCCTTATCCACAAAGGATTTTCACACCTAAATGATAATGTAAAAGGGTTCACAAAGCAGGGAAGGGTTTCAGAACATCCTGTTTTGAATCAGGATTAGTAGTCAAAAAAGATTATTCTGGTATCTCAGTAAGAAAGCAGTGGGACTTGTAAGCATCGCATATCCATCCAGATGGATGAAATCTGACAGATTATATGTTGGCAGCTTTTGCTTTATTGTGCTTTCATAGACGGGACAAAGTACAGCCCAACCCTACACCTACATACATGAACTTGCAGGGGTCACATCTGAAGTAACTCACACAGGCTACGCTTTGAGGATTAAACGTTGCGGTATAAAAGCAGAAAACATATTGGTGCATGAAGGTTCTCTGAGCATCAGCGAGCAATCTGCAATCACTAATTACCACAAAACCAGCCATGCTTGTGAAAGATTATAGGGTGACACAACAGAAATAGAAGCATTTCACTTTTTGGGGAGAGTGAGTGAAGAAAAGGGGGAGAGAGAGATAGAGATAGAGGGAGAGAGAGAGACGGAGACAGAGAGGAGGAGAGAGAGGAGAAGGAAGAGAGACAGAGAGACAGAGAGAGAAGGAGAAGGAAGAGAGACAGAGAGAGAGACAGAGACAGAGAGACAGAGAGAGAGAGAGACAGAGACAGAGAGACAGAGACACAGAGAGAGAGAGACAGAGACAGAGACAGAGAAAGAGACAGAGACAGAGACAGAGACAGAGACAGAGACAGAGACAGAGAGAGAGACAGAGACAGAGAGACAGAGAGGAAGAGAGAGGAGAAGGAAGAAGAGACAGAGAGACAGAGAGAGAGGAGAAGGAAGAGAGACAGAGAGAGAGAGAGAGACAGAGAGAGAGAGAGAGAGAGAGCGAGAGACAGAGACAGAGACAAGAGACAGAGACAGAGACAGAGACGAGAGAGACAGAGACGAGACAGAGACAGAGAAGAGACAGAGAGAGACAGAGAGAGAGACAGAGAGAGACAGAGACAGAGAGAGACAGAGAGAGAGACAGAGAGAGAGAGAGAGAGAGACAGAGACAGAGACAGAGAGACAGAGAGACGAGAGAGACAGAGACAGAGACAGAGACAGAGACAGAGACAGAGAGAGAGAGAGAGAGAGAGAGAGAGAGACAGAGAGAGACAGAGACAGAGACAGAGACAGAGAGAGAGAGAGAGAGAGAGAGACAGAGACAGAGACAGAGAGAGAGACAGAGAGAGAGACAGAGAGAGAGACAGAGACAGTAGGAGAAGGAAGAGAGTGAGTTGGAGTGACTGAGAATAAAAGAAGGCAGCATGGGTATTCAAGCCATACATGTATAACTCCTTACTGAGCACTAAGCTTTGTGTTTGTGATAAAGCGCATCAGCCTTTTTGGGTACAATGGTGGCACGCATGCTTTGTCGTTCACTGAGGAAGGTGTTATGTTTACTGGACAGAGGCAGCGTTGGTCTGCGTCCTTCACTCCTCTGGACAACACAGGTCCAACTAATAACCACACACTCTAATCACAAGGTCACGACTCTCTTATCGCTTAAAATACAAAGAAACATCTCTCCTGGTGACTTGATTAATGATTCCCAGTAGTCCATGCAGAACCCCTGAAACATAGAACCTCACACACACACACACACACACACACACACACACACACACACACACACACACACACACACACACCACACACAACAACACACACACACACACACACACACACACACACACACACACACACACACAGACAAAGCTTTTCGAAAATAAAAGATCCCAGCCCTCGAGAGCTTAACACATGATGACACAGCCATACGGACCTAAGCACACAAGTGTTTGGGGAAGAACCGTAGGCATGTTGCCAAGAGGAGAACCAACAACACGTTGATAGCACCAGAGGTTCAATGTCACTGTAGCACAACACAGAGACAATGATTAACCCAAGGGAAGTCCAACTTAAACCTTCACCTATGAGCTCAACATTACCCATTGGCCCAGCTATGGCTGGACACCTTACACTGAGCAAACAGGTCAGCATAAGAAAAGATGTTCTTCCACTGCCATTATTTAGACAAAAACAACAAATTACGTTTTATATTGAGCCACTATAAACACATATAAACTATAAACCACGAGTCAGTTTGAGAGTTAAGAGGACAGACGAGGCTTACCTTGTGTGCTCTCCTTTGGCCTCCTGCAAAAAGAAAGTCCCACAATGAGTCAAGTGGACGACAGGGTCACCAAACAATACCATACAACTAAAACTAAAACTAAAACTAAAACAATACCATAACCCTCTACAACTAACCCTAAAACTAAAACAATACCATACAACTAACCCTAACCCTAAAACTAAAACAATACCATAACCCTCTACAACTAAAACAATACCATACAACTAATCCTAACCCTGACACCATGTGACGGGCTGCTGAATGTATACCCAGAGGGTTCAATGGATAAGAAATAACGAACCACCCTGAGTTAACACTACCGGGACCACCCTGAGTTAACACTACCGGGACCACCCGGAGTTAACACTACCGGGACCGGACTGAGTTAACACTACCGGGACCGGACTGGGTTAACACTACCGGGACCACCCTGAGTTAACACTACCGGGACCACCCTGAGTTAACACTACCGGGACCACCCTGAGTTAACACTACCGGGACCGGACTGAGTTAACACTACCGGGACCGGACTGAGTTAACACTACCGGGACCAGCCTGAGTTAACACTACCAGGACCACCCGGAGTTAACACTACCGGGACCGGACTGGGTTAACACTACCGGGACCGGACTGGAGTTAACACTACCGGGACCGGACTGAGTTAACACTACCGGGACCGGACTGGGTTAACACTACCGGGACCGGACTGAGTTAACACTACCGGGACCGGACCTGGGTTAACACTACCGGGACCGGACTGAGTTAACACTACCGGAACCACCCTGAGTTAACACTACCGGGACCACCCTGAGTTAACACTACCGGGACCGGACCTGAGTTAACACTACCGGGACCGGACTGAGTTAACACTACCGGGACCGGACTGAGTTAACACTACCGGGACCGGACTGAGTTAACACTACCGGGACCACCCTGAGTTAACACTACCGGGACCGGACTGGGTTAACACTACCGGGACCGGACTGGGTTAACACTACCGGGACCGGACTGAGTTAACACTACCGGGACCGGACTGGGTTAACACTACCGGGACCGGACTGGGTTAACACTACCGGGACCGGACTGTCCCGTGGACGACTGCTCGAATGGCTCGACCGTGCGCGTGGGTTCACGGTTACGCCGTTTCCACTCGCGCCACGTCTCGTGTACTTACTTGCAACGCCAACGCCGCTAACTTGAAAACGTGTTCGCTCTCCACCTCAATGGTTTCCTGGCGTAGAAAGAGAGAGACGGTAGGTGGAAAAACAGGCGTAGCACATCGGAAACACTTGACTTGAGAGAGATCTTCCCAGCCCCGCCGTGCCTCGTCCCACTGTTACCGACTGGACCATTGTCGTTGATATTGATGTTGCGGTTAAAAATGTTGCAGAATTAAATGGGTAAAGGTACGTTTAGGTAATCCTCCATATAGCGGTAAACTATTAAAATAACCACGTTTAGTTTGTTTAGTGCAAAACCAAAGTTTGGTCGGACGTTATAGATTAAACTACACCACACCCCTTTTTCAAAATGGTACATTCTGAGAGCAGGTTCAACAATCTCCCGTGCAGACCAGTCTGCCACCCCGCGAAAAGTCTGCACTGCCACATACTACAAAGACTCGGTGACCGCGTGCAGTCTAGAACCACACAATTAGTTACTAATATCACTGAAAACAAACGTTTAAAAGGGGAACGGTTTTATCATTTATAAAGGTCCTATTGACACGAACGTTCACAGATAAGACCCTGTTTAGGCGTTCATATAAAATGTAAAACAAATTGGTTGGTAGCCACGCCTCCTTTGCTCCATGTTATACTTTGTGAGAGAGCGAGAGAGCGAGCGAGAGAGAGACAGAGAGAGAGAGAGACAGAGAGAGACAGAGACAGAGAGAGAGACAGAGAGAGAGAGACAGACAGAATTACTGTACATAAAATAAAGGATGACTGACCAAGCATAAATAACCTCTGCGTTCAATATTTTCTTACAAATGCACTTCACCTCCCCACATGTGCCCTTCAAATAAAAGCTACTAATGAATCGATAAGTATACTTTATTTTATCACACAGTGGCTTCAGATGTATCGGGGGCTCTCGAGCAACTGACACATTAGTACAATATTTTCTAAAGAACATAATATGAACATAATATTTAAAAGACGCTGAAAGACTTACATTACAAACAGAAGATTTTGCATTCAGATAGAATAGTTCCACCGTTGTATTGTCTTTCAAGAATGTAATCTTCTCGATGTAGAATCTGTCAACAAAAAATAAACTTCAAATCTAAGCCTGTATTGATAGAGCATCCGTAAGCCAATTAGTCTATAGCCTTGTGAAGGTAACTAAAACATTGTTGATTGCTGCCACCTGCTGGACACGACTTACTATTGCCCCAGCAATCTCCCTATCAAATCATGACAGTTACCATTTCAAAAGTAAAAGAAAACTTCTAGGCATTCATCCACTTCATCCAAGTAACTTATTATTGATTTATTCAGTTAGACGGTCAATTGTAGGATTGTAAACAAAACGGGTATTTCAATAGAGCATTATTTTACTATAGGGCGGGTACATCAGAATGCATCATGAAAGATTATGTGGATTTTGAGAGGACTCAAGGGAGTTGTAGCATTGTAAAATCCTAAATCACAATAAATGGCCTATGCAAATGAAACACTGAGGTAATGTCAAACACAACAATTTATCCCCATAATAACAATTCATTTCATGATGAACAAAAACAAAAACAAAACAAAAAACAAAACAAAAACATTGACCAACAAAAAAATTACTGCCAACATAATTGCCAATATTCCCGATGCTCATATGCTTCTAAAATGGCGGTAGGCATTGTCTTTTGACACTGTGATGTACAAACCCCATAATCCTGCTGTTAAAGACCTTACCTGACCAGGAAGCGCAGTTCCAAAGGGCCACTCTTCTGGTTAAAGTCATGGTCAAGGACTCTACGTTCAAACTGCAGCCAGTTGTTCTGACCACTGAGGAGAGATAGTCAAGTTATCTTGATGTCGATGTCTATGGGCATTATACCCCTAGCGGCCATCTTGTTTGCATCTTGGTTGTCAATCAGTGCGTTTACATGACCCTCAAGAAAATCGAATTATTGGGTTAGTCCAACTATGATTGGATTATTAAGATGCATGTAAACACCTTAGTCAAACTATAATCGAATCGAATCGAGTTACTCATAGTCGAATTAAGACACCTAGATTATTCGATTGTTACTCGAATTAAGTGTGCATGTATCGGGTCGGATCGCATGGATTTGGATTTCGCGTTCTGGCATGCTCGAGACTTGTCCCGGGGGCCGTGATCCGGAAGTATAAGGAGACGATAGTCATGTTCTTGTCGCCGTCGGAAAACGAGAGACGGCGATTTATTTAAAAAGGTGGCGAAGACGATGGAGGAAGCCGGTCTATAAGCCCCCTATAAGAAGTCTATCATCATCAACATGCATTCAGTACAAACTATGCTTCTGTTACGAGAGTAGCGTATGTGTGTTCGTGTGTGTGTGAGTGACTTCAGCGAGTGAGTGGACGAGCGAGGAGAGCGAGTGGTTGCGCTTGTCAGTTTAGTGAATGAACGAGTCGGTTGTGTCTTTGCAAAAGACGTATAGGGCCCTATCTTGCATCCGGCGCAAGTGACTTAGTCACTGGCGCATGTGTCGTTGCTAGTTTACAACTGGCGCAGAGCGTTCTTTTGCCACCAGCGCCACTCGCCGGTAAATTAGGGAATGATCTTGCGCCCCAAGGGGCGGTTCGGCGGAAGGAGGAGGCGTGTTCTGGCGCAAACGGTATTTTGACGTTTCTGAAAACCATTGCGCTACTGACCAGGAAATACCTGGTTTAAAGTCAGTGGCGCGTTGTTCAGATGCTATTTTAAGGGCGCATGCATACATGCGCATGCGATGCATACGGATTGCTTGTGCACCTCGCGCATACACTTTGCTTCTCTCATCTACACGGACAGCAGTTCCCATTTTTGCAAACCATACATAATTACAAGGACAATAAAATATTACCACACAAGGAAAATCATTGTGGTGTCCATAAAGATAAAATATAAAAATAATAATAATATATAAAAGAATATTTTGTCCAGCTGCTGAAACAATTACGGCGATTTCCTCCCAAGCCGCTTTCACGGAAGCAATTTTGGGTGGGTTTCTCCCATCCCCATATAAAGCCAAGTCGCGTTCTTTGACTGCTCTGACAAGCACATCGGTATCTTCTGTGGTGAACCTTTCATTGCGATGCGCCTGGCAAACCCGCCATCATAATAGCAATCCGCCATGGAACATGCGCCGATCGTTCTTAAAGGGGATGCGAAAAAAACGCTCTGATTGGTTCATGGACGTTGCCATATGCGAGACAGCTGCCAGTTCACTTCGGGTCCATTTCTCCATTGTTCCGTCCTCGGTCGTATGCAGACTCCTCCGGCGCCGCGGCGGCACTGCCGCCGGAGGAGTCCGCATATGACCGAGAGATCGGAACAATGGAGCGTCGGAGAAAGGACATGGACCCGAAGTGAAGTGACACCTGTCTACTGAAAACGTCTTTCTCGAATGCTGCAGCCGCCTGACTTTGTTGTTGCTAGTGACGTAAAGAGGTCAACCGGTGGCTCTATTACCATTAGTTGAAATGGGCACAGCGCCACCTATCGTACCGGGGAAAGAAATGCTCCGGCCAATGAATCGATTTTCTCACCGCCATGGATACTCGGACAATTTGCAGTTGTCCAATTGAGGAGCATAGTCGAACTATGGCCTTAATCAGATTACGCTGTGCATGCAAACGTACCGAATATATTCATTTCCCCCACTCTGCAAGCATTTACAACCAAGATGGTCGCTCGTGGGTCAGGGTATCTGCAGGTTTCAGCAAGTCAAATTTAAGACTTTTTAAGACCTTTTTAATACCACCTTGAATAAAATTTAAGACCTAAAACATACGATGGTGGGGGTTGGCAAGAGACGCGAGCCAACTTCGGAAAAGGACGTCTTCCAGCCAACTGTCCTTGAATTTGCACCTACCCATTGTCGCAGACAAGCTAGCAAGCAAGATAATCGTTTATATATGCAGCTAGCAAATTTGACTTTTCCTTCCTGAAAAGTCATTAGAGAAAAATAAAAATATATGAAGTCCTGCCCCGACAAATTTAAGACCTTGAGCTACAGTATTTAAGACCAGTATATGACATTTGTAACAAATTTACGACTTTTTAAGGATGCATGGACACCCTGGGCATGCAGCCAATTGCCTTCTACCAAACCTATATTCTCTATTGTACATTATTAATCAGCATAAAGTAGGCCTGACCATTTTGAAACAGGGTTTGAAAGGATGTGTAGTAAGTCTGTCAACACAAACTATGACACAGCAAGGCTGCAAATATGCCACGATAACTAACTTGTCTATTCGATGTTAGCGCGTAATGCAGACTAGAAATGCACTTACGTGTCGTCGATGAAGCTTAACCCAAAGTACTCCTTTTCTTTGAGGTTAAAATGTGAAGACACCAAATCTAGGAGCTCACGGGACAGGAGCTTGGGCTGGAAAAATACGAAAACAGGATTTTAAAAGAATTATGTGTCGATCCAATCGACCAAGTCCTCACATGTGTAACCTGCTATGCAGCCAAACATCATTCAGACCCTGACATGACTCTGATGCATCACAGGCATCTTAACAGCCTGACCAACAGGAAGTAGAATGCAGGTGCGGTCTCCTACCTGTACCAGCAGCTCCAGGTTCCTGTCGTCCAGCAGGTGGATCTGGCACAGGCGCCCTTCCGTCATCTGCAGAAAGAGACGCTTTCATTAGGGTTTGGAGGTACAGAAGCGAATGTGGCTCCACTGTGACAGGGCTGAGGGCGCACTCACACAGGGGGGGCATCTATACCGTTCCCGAGTACGTTTGCCCCCTCAAGTCTACATCGTTTGGCTAGTGTGAGCACGCCATCCGTACTCAAGTACAGTTCAATTCCTGGCCTCAGCACACTTCAGAGAGTTGTGCTCATGCCACACGGTACAGATACTAATGAGCAGACACGCGCAGACGCAGACGTATGTACAAGAGGCACCGTACTCAGGCCGAGTTGAGATTGCCTTGGGTGAGCTCAGGTCAGCGGCACAGTGGGGGGGGGGGGGGGCAATCATACTCGAGTACGGTACAGGGCAACTTTGCCTAGTGTGAGTGCGCCCTTAGGGTGGTGTCCCAGAATTTGAGAGTGTACCCCTGGTTTGTTGGGTGCCTATGTAGGCATCATTCGGCTCAGAGGAGGGCATGGTTGAAGTAATTGGAATACCTTGTGATTTCATGGGGATATTTTCCAACAACATTTTGTTTTATCTTAACAATAACGCACACATTATGTCAAACTCATTGATTTTCATCAATAACTTTTTTTTCTTTTAATAGGATAAAACACATTTAAAAACTGCTTTGATGAGATTCCTAATTGATTAAACTATCAGAAAGAAAATCCCATTCTCAGTAAAAAGGAAAAACTCTGAAAAACTTGAGAGTGCTGTACAGACTGGCTTAACAGGTGACTGAGTGCTTGCCGGCGTGGCACGGGAAGAGACATCAGGAACATCCACTACCATCTGTGAGAGAGTGGAAACCACATGGTGTGTGTGTACCCCCGCGGCGGCCCAGCCTGGTGCCTCTGTGGTCGTGGAAACAGGGCTGGGTGTTGACGCCCAGCGCAACCCCAGGACGGGTGGGCCTCAATCAAAGGTCTGGTGTTAAAGGCTGCCCGGCCACGACACATTGGCCCATAAAACAACAACAGAGCTGGCCGTCGTTTTTATAGACATGACTTTAACTTTTTCTTTTTTTTGTACAAAAGGTCTCTACATTTGTTCCATAATTACTTCTCAGACAACGGAAAGTCTGAAGGCTTGTTTTAGTCTCCGCCGCACTGACTTGCTATATGGTTTAAACTTCTTTGACATCTGTGAATTTGTCAATTTCGACATATATCCTTTGTCGTTCATACTGACTCAATGTCTCAGGTATTTTTCCTATATGTATATGTTCCTAAAAGGACATGAAAGCACCATATCTCCATAGTAACAGTGGGTAAAGCATATAGCATAAGACTGCAGATCGGGCCCAAATTCAAATACATTGAATCAATGAATATTCAAAAGAGGGAAGAATAACTGAGCCAACAGACAAAGAGCTGAATTCTGAGCGGCTGCTTAAATCAAATAATTGTTACTGCGGTCGGTTAGAGAAGAACCATTGTCCCAGCATGAATCAGTCACCCTAGTGTCTCTTACAAGGTATTGTGTCCAAGGCTCTTTGCACAATACTCATTTGGTTCAATTAATCAATGCCTCTTTGTTTAATGCCTCGGTGACATCACAAACATGCCACAACACGAAAGGCTAATTAGATCCTCTGCCTGAGTCAAATATTTATTTAATCAGCACTCATTCACCTTTTTGGCATTTCATTCAAAAAACAGAATTGAAATCCTGGAAACCAAAGCTATAGTGTTGATCTGGCCAATTGGCTCTAGAAGTGAAGCGCCATCGCTGGGCCCAGCCGCGGTTTGAAGAGGGCAGGGCTTCCTTGGAGAGCAGGTCATGTTGTTAAAAAAAGGGAGGTCAACGCTAAGTCCTGACCATGATTGGGGAGGTCCTGCCCTTTCCCTGAAAATCCCTCACCATTGCTTGAGCGGCTTCTCTGATGCTACCGCCTTCACATGACCCCCCCCCCCCCCCCTGGGTCAGGGGGACCCAGCCTATACGCATACCACAAACCCTTCAGCTTAACCTCCCCTTCCACTTCCCCAGCCCCATCACAACCAACATTTTGGGTTCTATGATTAATTCTCACATTACCATCACCAGAGGCTTAATACAGAAAGTGTTCAAAAGTGGATGATTTGTAGGTAGATAAAGAAAAACAGCCACAGAGGGATTCTGGGAAATAATGTGAGACAACCTTTTCTGATACATGACAAGTCTAACCTCTGCATGTAGGCGTCATTGAACAAGATGCCTTATACAGGTAGACTGTCAACATTGTGCTTCAAACCGAGAACCTTCACCAGAATGCAAAATAAATAAGCTAAACAACTGGACCCTCCTGTTCCGGAAAACTGATCAGGCCACTTCCAGCTAGACACTTCAGATCAAACGGTCAGACACACTTCTCTCTAATCAGCTCCATATGTGCTCTCAGACCCTTGTTAAAAATACACACAGACACCCACACGTGCGCCCACACCTGCCCTTAGCCCTGACCGAGTCAGCACTAAATCACACATTGTCAACTTCAACTTGACTTGAAAGGGGGAATCCAAACATTTGAACATTAAAAAACCCCAACCCAACACATCTGGCAACGAGTATCAATCGTCGCGGTCAGTCAAACAAATCAAAACCACCACCCCCATCCAACCCCAACAAGCAAGCAATCCTCATCCTCATCTCTGATCAATCGGTTTAGCGTCGGCCCCACCTGGTAGCATCCTCCAACCTGGAGCCAGGCGTCCATCAGCTGGCGGCAAGGGGCCACCAGCCCCCGCTGGTACCACCTCTTCAGGCTCTGCTGGGCCAGGGACCAGGCTAGCTGGCCGCTCGACGCCACCAGGTCTTCCACCCCAGACATGATGCGCACTGCCAGGGCCGGCAGTGCCTTCCTCCCTCTGCTCTCCAGCCTTCCTACCGACTGCTGACCGGCAGAAACTGAAGCTGCAACTTGAAGCTCGGATTGCCCACCGTTTAGCAGAGAGTTGATGCTGGTGTAAAAGCCCTCCAATGTGCTTCCCCCACCTCGGCCCTCCTCTGCTCTCCTCTCTGAGCACCACAGCCTCTCACTGGAGGCTGTTGTGTGCTTGTCTTTTAATGGCAAAGACCAAAGAAAAAAAAAAGAAGGTTCCACTGTGACTCTCAGATGAGGTCATTTTCCCAGAGACACTGGAGGTCTGGAGAGCTGGCGTGTGGGTGTGTGTGTGTGTGGGGGTGGGTGTCAGACTTGGCCCTGCTTCTGCGAAGCATCATCACGCAGCCTCAGTGGATGCAGTGTAGTTCAAGGGACCAGGATCGGAGCATACAGGGAACTCACTGAGTCCCTCTTGTATACAAACACCGGCAACACCCAGAGTGAGCAGGAAGGACTGGCTGTGACTCATGCTCGCCCACAAACCGTTGTAGTGGTTGTTTTTATTTTAGTGCTTTGGTGGAAATGTGTTTGTTTTTATTTAGGGGGGGGGGGGGGGTAATATATTCTTAGAGTGTTTTCATTAAGAAAGCATATAGTATAGCCTCGGAATGATTAAATCCCCTTTATTGCTTTTTATTGCTGTATCTCAGCAACAAACAATGGTCATCTTGCCTGGGGGGGGGGCAGGGCATCATCAGTCATATTCTCAGCAGCTAGGTTGTAATTTCCGGCTCAAGTTAACTACTGTGGAAAATAATAATAATTGCTCATCATTGCATAGGGACAGGTGATATATGTGACTGGGGATAATTCTTGGTGAGAGCAACGTAGCCACACCCACTGACCTTTTCTACGGGAAGCCCCTTTGGCCTCCAGTGAATATCCCTACATGGTTGCATGATGTAACTCCAGGTTACTAGGCCCTTATTAGAAGTCCAGTTTCAGTTAATTAATAAATTAGATCAATAAATTCATATTCTTTATGTGACAGATAAAATGAATAAATAAATAGGATTTATGATTTAAATCTTAAGTTCGTCAATAAATAGATTAAAAAGATTAATATACACAAATTTATTTATATCTGTTTAAAATGAGTATTTTGTTTATTTCAAGTGTGGCGAATGTGCCTTTCTCAAAGTGTACCAAGATTCGGGTGAAATGAGGAGTTCACGTAAGGCAACATAGCTTAACCAATCAGACGCGTTCCTCTCTCTCTCTGCCGGACCGTTGTCAAGGTGGCGGCATGCAAACTTTTTGTTAAAAGAATATTATTATTTGCATGAGACCCAGATATTTTCCAACGTTTTGAGTTACTATCGGCGGCGCAGAGAACGAAGTTGCCGTGGGTTGATAAGCGGACCTTGTTGTTTGTGACGGAATCAACGGAGAACCGGAACCTGGACTGATCTGAGCTGTGTATTCTGCCTTGTACCGGAATGTGCAACCTGGTCTCACAGGAATCCGTGACATGACTACGGACGCTTAACTCAAAATCCGTGGGATCATCACGGAAACACGCCGATTTCCGCACAGATATGCGCACGGATTCCCGTTTCACCGAGCGAGTCGACCTAGTCACACAGGGATCCGTCAAATGACATATATATATATATATTACCTATAGGCCTATGTCACGTCATTTCGTGCTCATGCACACTTAATCTATTGAATCGTGTCCCAGAGCACGGTTGCACCTTCTTCGTCTACCACAGAACGGAATGTCAAACCATTCATTTTGAGTTAAGCGCCCGTGGTCGACTCGCTCGCTGAAACGGGGATTTGTGTCCGTGCGCATATTACGGAAATCGGCGTGTTTCCGTAATGATCCCACGGATTTTGAGTTAAGCGTCCGTAGTCATGTCACGGATTCCTGTGACCAGGTTGCAACGTGTGTGTATGTGATGCTTGAACCTCTGGCCGGGTCTTTTGCTTTGATTGGATTCCTGGTGTACATCTGCATGGAGATTCTTCTTCTTCCGCTGGGATTTCTCCCATCTCTGTAGAGGTAGTGGGGAACCTCAGTGGTCGTGGCGAGCTACCCGAACCAAAGACTTTTATTTTGTTAGAAAGATTCTGATTTTCCCATATGCTGGATGTATTGAGATCTGTGGTTGATATCTCATGTTTTTATTTATTTATTTTTATTTTACTTCTTTAAATCCACACAATATAACATACTTAAAACTTTACCTGTTGATTGTGTGAGTCATTTCACTCTGTCACTCAATGCCCATTGCAATACCCCTTTCTCCTATAGCGATCTAGATTCTTCTGATTTTCTGGCCCACGAGTTAATGCACTGATAGATACCTGTATCTCCCAGTTTTACCATCGACGGTTAGAGCTGACGAAGGTTACAATTGTGTCCTGGGATGTGTCCTGGGATGCTTTCTCAGTAAAACTCACTCTTCCTCAGTAAAACGAGCGAGACAAGACAAAATACACACAGGGCTCAGAGGGCTGCCCTGTGCGTCTACAGGGCGCTGCGTGTCATCTGGAAGCCATATCCTGCTGTTTGTTTGTGTGGCCCGTCAAACACAAACCGTTTCCTAGAATCCTTGACAACAGTCGGCGAACGGCGGGAGAAGCAGAGGAACCACTGCTTTCACTAAACACACCATGTTACCATTCAATCATCAATCTAAAGCTAACTACAGTGAACTGAATTCAGATAAATGACATTAGCTGGTCTATAATAAATAGGCTGTAACCATTGGATCGAACACAGGACCTTTTGGCTGCGAGTGCAAACCCCCTAGCCATGACTGCAGCCCCTGCATCTGTACGGCAAAGGTGACAGCTTTTGCTGTATGACTGCTTTTCCTGTGTGACTAGGATGGTCTCTTTTGAACATTGGCAGCTGCAGAAGATTAGGAAATGAAACCATGAGCATTAACATACATTATGCAAATGTAGGTTAATAAGACAGAATTCACAGAGCGTTGGTTCAGTCTTCAGAGGGATATGTGTGTGTGTGTGTTTATATATATATATATATATATATATATATATATATATATATATATATATATATATATACACGCGTGTGTATACTGTATATATGTTGTAGTCCCAGGAGCCCCGGCTCCATGGTCCAGAGACACGGGGCCCCGGGACACAGGGCCCAGGGACACGGGGCCCCGGCCCACGGTTTGAGAAAACTCTGCCTTGAATGACCTTGTGTCTAGAACCTTGTGCAGAACACAATTTGAATAGGAACTTTGTAGTACAGGGATGAATGACATACAGGTTTAACGCAAAATAAATTGCAGACATCTCATTGGACACACTCGTCGATCCGAAGTGCAAACAACCATGCATGTTAGTGGTATCATTTTATCAAAAAGCATTCAGCAAACGGATATGGCAACATCACCCAGCACTAATGCTATAACATTCGCATAATGTCACCGCAGGAAGTGGATGAATCCATTTCTGGAGGTTCAATTTCATTTGGCATCCATATTTAGACCGGCCGCGCAGCCGAGACCGTGAGTGAACAGAATCAATTTGGACAAAGACGGGACGTGTACGCCGGGACACAGCTGTCCTGAGTGACAACAGCCGTGACGACAGCAGATGTGTCAGGCACAAGTAATTCTTTATCCACCACATGCGCGTTGCGTGTGCCGCTAAGATTCAGTTAGTGGTTGCGGTGGGCGAAACAAATGCTCTCAGAGCAATATTCATTCAAAGCGCCACAGGATTTGATTTTAAAGACCACTGTTGTCCTGGTTCTAAATTTAGCATGTTATCATTGAAAGGCCAAATTGAATTGTTAATGCTAAATTAGTTCAAAACAGTATCTGTTTACCTGAAGCAATTTAAAGGCAAATAGAGAGCCTAGTAGCCTACACAAGCTTTTCTATATTTTTTGTACATGTAACTTTTTTTAAAAGTGTTCCTCGAGAAAAAACATTTCGCTGCCACTTGCAGCAACCCCTTGTCAAGGAAATTGCAGTGGAACCACTCTGAGCTCTCCGTCTCTGTCCCCAGCCTGGCACCACAGCAGCAAACAGCATGACCTCAGGCTCCAGTCTGCCAAGCCCAACTCAAATGTCTCCAACATACTGATGACTGTGCAGCTTACATCCTGAACGACGTGTTGTTTCACATTTTTGCTACCCCAAGACGCAATAATGCATCGAGGTACATTCCAAGTCAGGCAGCACACATCGATTGTTGCGCTTGACAACTCTGCTATTATGTTCCAGTCGTTCTGATCTTCTGCAGTTCTCATTCACGGCCAGCAGATGGAGAACTTCTACCATCCATATTTCTTGGCACAATAGCAGAGAACTTAGCCAATGCATTTATCTCGCAAAGTCTCAAATGTGTCATTACTTGCCTAGCTGCGATTCCCCTCTTTAATACCCTACCTACCCAGCCCTCTTCTCTCCTACTGTGCGCCGCTCATTGAACATGCAAAACCGGGCGTGTTTGACACACTCAGGCGTGGCCTAGAAAAAAAAGATAGATGAGTGAGAAAGGCTGCGGGTGCCAATTTAACCCTCTCTGCGTGGTCCCCTAACAGCCCGGTTCTCTGCGGATGATACTAGATGGGCCATGGCAGGAACAGCCCCTGCTGCCAAGATATTCTCTCTCTCTCTCTCTCTCTCTCTCTCTCTCTCTCTCTCTCTCTCTCTCTCTCTCTCTCTCTCTCTCTCCCTCTCTCTCTCTCTCTCTCTCTCTCTCTTCATCTCTCTTCTCTCTCTCTCTCTCTCTCTCTCTCTCTCTCTTCTCTTCTCTCTCTCTCTCTCTCTCTCTCTCTCTCTCTCTCTCTTCTCTCTCTCTCTCTCTCTCTCTCTCTCTCTCTCTCTCTCTCTCTCTTCTCCTCTCTCTCTCTCCCCCCCCCCCGCCCTCGGGCTTGTTTCATATGGATGGCAATCACCCCGTACAGTAAGTGGCAGATTAATTGACTAAAAAGGGGGAAGGCCTCCCGTGGGGCTGAATGCGGGCCGGGGAAACAGCTGTCATCCAGCGCAGGTCTGCAGATGACAGGCTATTGGCCTCCATGGTACGCACAGCTGACAGGCCAAGCACCACGCTCACCTCACCATACACCTGGCACCGCGGCCGGGCGCACACATCACAGGCATGAACACACACACGCTCATATTCACATATAAACAGACACACTCACATTGATATTCACATATATAAACACATTCATATTAACACACACACACACACAAACAGTACCCATCACACACACACACACACACACACACACACACACACACACACACACACACACACACACACACACACACACACACACACACACACACACACACACACACACACACGGTTCAATGTGCACATCCCTATTCCAGTGATCTAGTGGGGAGCTGCCATAGGGGACCTGGTCCTTGCCCCACTGATCATAGCGGGACTGTCAGCTGGAGTGTATACCGTCCCTGTCCAACAGCAGCACACCCACGGGACGGTTTTGTATCCATTAATTATACATGGTGCTGGTTAAAAGCATTTCAGAAAACCTGAGGGTGAATGAACTGCACAGTACATGGGGTACATCCTCTCCTCGCTCCAGCCTGGTGGCTCAACATAACCCTCGTGTCTGCTGCCTCCATCAGCTCATCACGCTGACCCTCAATAACTTATGGCTGGTACCCCCACTGGGACAGCTTGATCGATACTGAAACACGCTCCCGCCTCCAGGGGCTGTCTATCCCGAGGACCAACATCCCCGTCTGTTACTGTGAGACAATCAGCCATCCATTTTGGAATAAAATCTACTTTAGGCGCAACCACATCGGCTTAAGCTAAAACCACCAGGCGTCTCAATCAGCCAATTACAGCCATGTGATGAGGCTCTGTGCCGCCCAATGAATGGACAGACACACAAAGCTTTTTCCTTTCTCGTTTTGGGTGGTAATATACAGTCAGGCTCTGCTTTGTGTGGCCTGCCAGGGGTCGGGAGGGGCTACTGCAGCATGAAAGAGGCTAAAGGGAGGGGGAAGAGACCTTGAGGGGCTTAGTCGGCCACCACTGGACCCATTGACTCGTCCCGATGGGGCTCAGGGTTTGGGGCGCTCTTTATCTGTGATACAGGACGACAGCACTGACACCAACGCTGGAGCTGAGAGGCCATGGCTATCTCTTCTCTCTGTGTGTGTGTGTGTGTGTGTGTGTGTGTGTGTGTGTGTGTGTGTGTGTGTGTGTGTGTGTGTGTGTGTGTGTGTGTGTGTGTGTGTGTGTGTGTGTGTGTGTGTGTGTGTGTGTGTGTGTGTGTGTGTGTGTGTGTGTGTGTGTGTGGAGGACAGCAGGGGGGGGGGGGTGTAACAGAGGCCACCGTGTTGGCCCACATGCAGTCTGCCGTGTCAGAATATGCCCCTCCACCCCCCTGCCTCCCTGGGGGGACGGAGGGCGCCCGGATCAGGGCTGGAGGCTGTCCCCCCCCCCACCAGAAGGCCAGAGGAGACAGTAGGCCACTGGTGGTGAATATCATCAACAAGAGAAGGCCTGAATATGAATGCCTTGGCTTTAGCAGCACCACAGGCCAGCAGAGAGAGACAAAGGACGAGAGAGAAAGAGATGGAGGGAGGGAGGGAGGGAGGGAGGGAGGGAGGGAGGGAGAAGCAGCAACACAGATCATCGGTAATGAGCCTTTAGGGGGGAAATGAAAGAGACCTGAATGGATGGAAAAAATAGGAATAGCGTGACCTCAAAGTGTTGGTTTTGTGGTTCATGCATCATAGTTTAATGACTTCATTAAAAGGCTCTTTGACTGGGAGACTAATGGAACGCAGTAGGATCCATAAAGTGGAGCATATCTTGGAAATCTGTCGTAACGTTTCCGTTTTTTGGTTGGCACTATGTTCAACCCCCCCGTGCTGATTCCATTGTTTGCTTCAGGACCGTCCAATGTAGCTGACATGACACTGGCCACATATCTATAAATATGGAGAAATTACAAGCCGGTAGCACAGACGACATAAACGCATTACGTCCAATCCCCGTGTTGAATGTGTGCCAAGGAAACCCTCTGAGGCAGGGATAAGGGTCATCGTCTGTATGACAACACACCGCACACCGCGGTGTGCGGCACAAAGCCACCCTAAACATCAATGTGCGTTACCCTATTGATATGGTAACGCACAGTGTGATAGTCGTCAGTCAAAATCACAATAACCTATTTTTGTAACCATGAACCGAGACATTGTGTTTAGTGCTGCGGCCGTTGTTAAATATTTATTAACCCATGGCAAGGCAAGGGTATAGTGTGGCAGCCCTGCTGACACCCTACGGGGAGATACAGCGAGGCAGGCCCACAGCACAGGGGATGGGACAAACCTACCCTTTGGAAGACACTGACCATTTGTTCTTATTCCAAGATATAGCGGCCACTGATGTGCTGATATTCACCGGTTTACTATAACTGTGCCACTCAAGCACTTTCTATTAGTCCTTCTAATATTGTCACTTTCTATTAGTCCTTCTAATATTGTCTGTCTGGTGAATTCAGAGCCCTTGGTTATGGGTTCATTAAAGCTATTTAACTTTCTGATGAAACAAATGATAAAATCAATACTGGTATGTACACCTGGGAACCAGATGAATCTGCAAGCTCATGCTTTATTTGCTCTGGCAGATGTGTCTGGCCCCCCTCCTGTTCAGACACATTTCCAGAAGAACTGGTCCGCCGGGTCTCGCCAATCACAACCGTGGCTCCAATATGGGGCGGCTTTGATACAATGACTTTGCTGCAGGTCTATCGAATGGCTTTTTGGTCTGTGCCCATTAATAACGCTCTTCGGAAATCAAAGGATCCAGACTAATACCCATTTGCGAATGTATGTGGTTATCAAAGGTTAATAGCTTGGTGTGTCCTTTATAAATGAATAGTCAGAACTACTAAGCATGTACTGCATCACTGCAGCAACAGCGGAAGCCATTATGAGGATATAATGACTAATTAGCGGGTTTGGGGGGTTGTGATTAGTGATGATGACATCATCTGGCTTATCGCAGCCAATCTAATTGACTAACTACCTAATAGGATCCCTGCTACGGCTCTCACTGGCCAATGAAAACACACAACACTAATTTAGGACTGTTGTTCCTTGCAGACCCTTGTTCGATGAAATGTTGTTTTTTAGATTATTGTTGCACAGAGACATGAATCCACCTGACCAATGTGTGTCCCTCCATGGTGGTCTCAAACCCCACTCTGTTTCTCACAATTCGTTTCTGAAAGCAGAAATTAAGCCTGAATTTGAATTTAAACGATTGGCCCGCAAGAGCCAGTGCTTTACTGCTGCTGCAGTGATAACTGGAATGAAGCTCAGTTTAAGTCCCCCGTAACATTAACAATGCTATCTCTTTTTAGCGAGAGGTAACGGTTTTTCTACACCTCAGAGTACAAAGTCTAAAACCAAGCTCTTCAATCTAATAGTCTTTCTCTAGGAGATGACGCAGCCCTGGCCTGTGCACTAAGCTTGCCATATTACCTCACCGGTGTTCCCTTACAACCCAGGGTGGCCTGCACCTGTCACGACCTGGAAGGGTGGCTGCTTAGGGGTGCACGGCGCATGTTGCCACTGTATCCCCTTTCTCTCAGTATCCAGGTCATGTTAACGCCGGCCTGCAATCATCGGTTTATCATCCACTAGCGCGATACGACGGCCCCCAGGGCGCGATACGACGGCCCACAGGGCATGGGAATCGAGTGAGGCTGCGAATGTTGCTGATGGCTATCTTTAGTTGTTGTCTTTATAAATGCCCTACGGGGCCCAGCCTCTGTGAACGTGGCAGCGGCTACTATGCAGGCCGTGTGTATTGGGTTGTACTCACAACAATGGACTGTACTGGGTGAAAGGCTATGGCAAACACTCCTGCTCATAGGATATCCCCTGTGCTCAGCCCATACAGGAAGCCGCCTATGAACAGTGTGCAATTAAAAATAACAATCGCTCTTATGACGAATATCCCCATTGACTTTAAGGCTGTTTAGCCCATGACAGACTCCCTGCTTCCTACTGTATCATCAAAGGACCAGACCACCCCCCTCCCAGTCACTGTCCTCCCACTGGGAGACTGCCAGTCTCTGTGCACCCCTCCTCCCCCACAGTAAGGTCCTGTCTCCATCTCCCTGCTCTGGGAGGCAGGAGGGCTCCTCTCTGTTCAGGGTCACCGGCCAGGTGATAAAGACCACCCCTCCCCACACACATGCTCACCACCCGGGGGGCTGCGGGGTGACTCCACTGCAGCGCAGCTGAGGAGTTTATAGGCCGACCGCCCTGTGGTGGTCAGGTGAAGGAGCCCTTGTGGGTGCGAGCAGGGGAGGCGGGGGGGGGGGGGGGGGTATGTATTATCTCAGTAGTGGTGGGGTAGGTTTGAGTGAAGGGTGGAAGGGGGGGGTCGGATTAACCCGGTAAAGGAAGAGGCTCATGTGACACTATTAACACTAAATCCTAAGCTTCTCACAGAGAGAGAGAGATACTACAGATCCCCCAACAGAGTATCACTACGGCAAGAAAACAAACCCTTATTCTGGCTTGAGAAGAGAGGAGGTGTATACATGGACAGGACCTCTTCTCTCCCTCTCCCTCCTCTTTCCCCCCCTGCGGTGATCTTCAGTGGTGAGCGTTTATTGACCCGGGTCGGGGTGCCGCCTCGGGATACGTGTGTTCAGGGAGCACGTAGGGCTCCTCCAAACTCAATATTGTGTACGTCTTCATTGGCCCCTGACAGGGGTGATAATGACAGGGCTAGGCCCTGCACTCCCACTCCATCCGTCGATGAGCACTTCCCACCACCGTTCGGAGTCTCTTATTGGCCATTACCATTTAGTATCTCCAACACCCCCTCCCTCTCACTAATAATTACCCAGAGTACTGACTCTACGGGTGCTCTGTCTGTGTGTGTGTGTGTGTGTGTGTGTGTGTGTGTGTGTGTGTGTGTGTGTGTGTGTGTGTGTGTGTGTGTGTGTGTGTGTGTGTGTGTGTGTGTGTGTGTAATGGTGAGAAAGTCAGAGAGCGTTGAATGGGTTGAGAGAAGCAGCATGATTACAGGAAGAATCACTCTACCCACCCACCCCCCCAGATTCTACAAACCCCAAAGCAAAGACCCCACTTATAACAAAAAACACTACACACACCCACACACAAAACCCACAGCTGAGAGAAAGAGAGCGATAGACAGAGGGCTAGGGAGACAGGGAGAGAGAGAGAGAGACATAGATGTCAGAGGGCTTTGTATTGTTTCTATTTCCATTTTCCCTGCCTCAGAGCTACTATGCTTGTCTGAGAACAAGACAAGAGAGATCATTGCCCTCCTATGAGATGTGCCCATGGCTAGGGTTCTACAGGGAACCACAGCAGGCCTGCACAGGTTCATGTCTCTCCCTCCACACAAACAACAACCAAAGCCTGGAGCAATGGGAACCACTAAGGGAGCAATGGGTCCACTCGGAACTGGACTGGGATTAATATAGCAGATAGAGATGTATGGAAACAACACAGATCAGAGTACAGTACAGACAGCTGTTTTGCTTTGGGAGACAGCACAGTTCCTGGCTCACGGAGCAGCAGACATCGAAACCTACTGCCGAGGACCCTTTCACCGGTACGAGATAACACACAGGGCCTGAAACCAGTGCTGGGCTGGATTGGTAGGTTTTCGAACGACAAAATAAACAAAGTCTACTCACTAAAGAATAATGAGGAGCTTTCCAATTTCGAAGTTGCCGTTCTGTATATAAACAAATACATCCCCGGCTGTATTTTACACAATCCCCCTGAGAGCACTACTACTACACTACTACTACTACTACACCATTATGAAGTGGCCCCAATCGATGGCAGCTAGGAACTGTACAGCTAGGAAATCCATAAATCCATGATTGTGCATGTTCCCTCCATAAATCCAGAGTGTGTGTGTGTGAGTTACGAACTGCCTGGGATTGCCTCTCTGTCTATTAAAAGACTGAAGTATATTGCAGTGGCTTAATGCAGTCTCTTTGGTCCTAAATGAAATGGAAACAGCGTCCCAAAGGAATTGCTTGGAGAGCCTGCTCAGACTGAATGAGAGTGCGCATCCCAGGGAATTTGTTACTCAAATGCGCTGGTCAGCGTTGAATATAAATGCTGCTATGGGCAACCAGAGAACCAAAATAGGTATTTGAATATTGAAATCCGTCACACAAAAAACAGGGTCAATGCAACCTTGCAGTCCGACCCCAAACTGAATTGAATTAGTCATAAAATACAGAAAAATGTTCAGAACCATGCCTTAATTATAGTATGATAACTCTGAACTCATTAAACCAGCATGTTTTTTGTATTGAATAACGGACCTCCACTACAAAACATGTATTCATGGAAGTTGCAATTTCTGGGGCTTTCCAAATCCAAATCCAGACTAAATCCTCCAAAGGGCACACCATGGCCCTGGGATATTGCAGGATATGTCTGCAACACTGTAGCATGCGCTGTGAAACATGTAAGGTACAGACTGTTTTCATGCAGGACATCCTGTCTGAGAGAACAAAGACGGTTGTGAGAGAAGGAACAGGCTGGGAGATGGACGGCCTGGGCTTCACACAGCCAACGAGGAGCAGATTCCTGTTGACATGACACACGCCTATCCCCAGTGGATCGAACAAGGCCGAATTAGAGCCATCCGATGAACCGGGAGTCCAGTTGAATGTCATAACATTGAGTCCTTCCCCCCCCCCCCAACATCTATATTGATCATTCATTACGGTGCACGTCCTACTCTATTGCTTTATATCTGACGGACCCCGTTGTCATCTTTGGAAAACCCTTATTGCGCTGTGATACTTTGATGGTGGATACTGCAATCTGTCTGGGCTGTTTTGTTCTTTATCTTTAACACCCTTTACCTCCGATGCCCGGCTTCAGAATGAGGAACTGCATTGATTGATGCAGCTGCTTAGCCCATCAACTACAGTTGACCCACAAACAACTATTGAACGACAATTTGCCATTGCTCCAGTCAAACGGTCTAACCAAAAACAACCCAGTAGCTCTGAGAGCAAACGCTTTATCAGAAAACAGCAAAAAGATTTTGTCGGTCTATTTTTAACTCCCGTGTAGACTGCATAAAAACCGACAGGTGAACAAAGAGAATAATGAAATGTTCGGCATATCTTTGTATGTGCTCTCTTTGTACTTGATAAAGAGTTTCACCTGTGGTCTGTGCAGAGTGTATCCTGCTGTCCAAACCTGCCTAGCAGGTACACTCGTTTCGGCCAAGTATCATGTGACTGCTGATCCTCTTTTACATTGAGGACACTTAAACCAATACATGTGGGAAGAAATTAGTAAAACACAAACACACACACACGAAAAATGCTTACTTGACTTTTTGTTTAAGTACAAAGCGAGGGACGACATGGGAGTGGGAACATATGAGGATGGACGTTCACAGGTTGTCAGGAGGCCTCGTAACCGCTCTGCTGGTACCACAGTTTGGAAACGGAAGCATGTTGGAGATATTTTCTAAATTAATGTTATGTGTATAGAGTGAATGGATTCACACAGATTGATAGCATGCATCTGCCTCTACCGGCTACCCAAACAGCGTCGGAATGTTCTCTGACAATTGATAGTTTGATTGAATTGAAAGCGCTGACCCCATTAAAGGGAATGAACGTCCCAGACTAAGTACAGGACAATGTCCCGCTGCCTTTGCAATTTTATACATGCATCACTTTGTGTTTCTAAGTGAGTGGGTGAGTGAGTCAGTGACTGAGTGAGTCAGTGATTAAACCACATGCCAAATACTTTTCTTATTCTTCTATGACAAATTCATTGGAAAATATTGTTTATAATCCAGTTTTGCTTTGCCATCCCAATTTACAAGGAAACACCTGACAAGAGATTTACTCCAGCCACAAGTTGTTTGTACATACTTTATTTATACTGGGGAAACCCCTTTTGTTTGTTTTCTGGACTGGTGTGAACGAGATCGAGTCTGGCCTAGTTCTTCAACCCCTATGTTTATGGTCAAGAGTGAGACAAGACCCATGCAGGATGTCACATGCCTGCCCTCGCTCCCATTGTTTCTTGAGGCCAGGAAACAGGATATATCCACACAGGCTGCGGAGCAGAAGAGCATCTTTTAAAAAGAAAAGGAAAAAAGGGGGTCTGCATCTCTGTCACCCTACTGACTGTATCTCCACATGAAAAGCATTCAGCTCTCCACGCTGTTTCACGCCCCACAATTTAATTCAAACTTCACATGAAATCGCAATCACGGGACATTACTTGACTATCCAACACGAAAAACACATTGTCATATCACTTAGTGCACTCCTCAAAAAATTCCATTCAACTTTTTTTGCCAATCGTAAGATTATTTGAATGACAAGCGGAGCCTTAAAATAAGACAAAAATTAACAACATGCATAAAACCTAGCATTTTTGGACAATTTGGGTTAAACTTGTGGACTACACGTCTAGCCTACCGATTACCCAAAACACAACAATATATAGGTTACTGTAGCAGGCTACACTAACAGAAGGCACAACGCAACTCTTATTGTCCAATGCCGACGTTAGGGCGACCCCCGAACGCCGCTCCGGGTAGGTCCTGGGGCGCCCTGGAGCAGGTGAAGCCGCTCGACACACAATCCGACCAGGACCATATCAATGTGGTTCTCTTCAAAAAAGAAAACAGGTTGAAACATCTCTCACCTTATTTTCTTTGTTGGCAGCCAGCCGCTGTGTGTGGACACAGACACAGTCAACTCCACTTATTGTAAGAAGCGGGTGCTTCCTCGTCACCGGCGAGGAGAAAAATACATCCAATAACTCTCTTTAAATGTCACAAGTCTTCCAAAAAAAAGAACTAAAGCTAAACGCTTAATGGTCGGTTGATATCGGGTAAAGAACGATGCCTTGTCGACATAACCTTGCCGTACACAGTCCCATCTGTACACAAATACACACATACACAAACACACACCCCGCCTCCTATCCTCCTGCCACCCTCAACCGATTCACCCACCGCACGGATCTCCCTCCGTCCCTCGCTGAGCAAGGATCCGCCGTCCAATGGAAGAGTGCTCTCTGGCGCCCTCTGGCGCTCCACCACGCCTGGCCAGAGTGACCGTTAACGCGGTTCAAATCTCTCCAGGAATAAAGAGAACCTTGTTAGTTTGAACTTGTGTGTGTAGGCTACTGAGCAGGCGTGAATAGGCAAAAGCTAAGCCACTATGCCTACAGAATATATGTTGTGGTGACTAATAAACGATCAAATGTAAGATTGCAGTACTGCGATTTGATTGAACACGTGTATTTTTTTTTTACTCATAACCCAACCGACATGAGTTTGTTGTTTCGTAACATAATTGCACAGTGTACATATTTAAGATTAAATTGCCAGATAGCATCTTTACACATTCATATATTTTTCTGAGTAATCAAATTATGCCACCCCCTTCTCTGTCTCTCTGGAGCCAGATTTTCAAAAAATGCTTGCGAATCAAAAAAAATCAAAGAAAAGTAAAAAGAAGAACAAGAAGAATCACTCCTAATGAAATATCACTCACAGCTCTTCTTTTTATGGCCTTTGTGGGACTTTGAAAAAAATGACGTATTTCACACTTTTATGAGAATACACAAGGAAGGAAAGGAGTGGCGTGCTGTCGGGGACTCAGCCAGTGGAACAATGGAAAAGACCAGTAATCTCTTCATAGGAAAGGGGGGGGGGGTACCGTGTCTCGAATTGATGTGGACTCGCTGGACCAGGACAGTGGGTACAGAACCCCCTATGAGATGTCAGGTCTGGGCCAATCGTGGTGGTGCACGGTGGGAACATACAGACAGAAAGGGGAAGGAATACCTTTCTTTGTGTCTAGGCAGAAGGCTTGTTTTGTTACTGGTGCAGGGAGGGAGAAAGGCTTCCTTCAAAGCCTCTAAATGAGTCACCCAAGAGTCCCCCCTCCCCTTCATTTGTGAGGATTTCTGGTAGCCCTTGATTAGGCTCAGCCCATGTATTCACCGAGTAACGCCCCCCTACACAAACACACACGCACGCACACACACACACACACACACACACGCACGCACGCACGCACGCACACACACACACACACACACACACACACACACACACACACACACACACACACACACACACACACACACACACACACACACACACACACACACACACACACACACACACACACACACACACACACACTGACCCTCCCCCCCTCCCAATCCCCTTAAAGCGCCTCTTGGCCTCAGCACCAGTTGAGATTATCCATTGTTCGGACGACATTTCTTGTAGGTTACACATGTCATTAGTCCGCAGAAGAGGTGCTACTCCCATTGGCCAATAATCCTCCATTTAACAACAAACCTTTTGTTTTATTTTATACTATAAAAAAGTATGCTATAAAAAAATATATGTATATATATATATATATATATACACACACACACACTGTATACATATATATACATACACACACATACAAATACCTATGTATTTCCTTGTGTGTAATTATTTGTAGCAATAAATAAACAAAGAGCAGGCAATGTTAATATGTGTGCCAATAATAATCAACATCAACAAAAACAATCTGTAGAATTGTAATATTCATAATGCCTGTACCTTGTTCTGCTGAAACACACGAGGGCAGCAGATAAGGGGGTGAGAGGGGAGCCCCTCCCCCCACACGGACACACACACACACACACACACACACACACACACACACACACACACACACACACACACACACACACACACACACACACACACACACACACACACACACACACACACACACACACACACACACACACACACACACACTGTGTCAGCCCTGGTTCATTGTTAGTTTGTGTACCATCTTTCTAACATAGCCCACCCGCACACACAGATACACTCCACCAAATGGCATCAAGACTGAGCTAGATCGGCTCAGATACGGTCATCCCTCTTTTGTCATGCACCCTCATACAATACACACATACGCACGCGCACACACACACACGCGCACACAAGATAGACTCTACCAAATGGCTCTCACGTTGAGGTCCATCAGCCCAGATACAGTGGTCCCCCTCCTCGTGTCAGGCCCGTTCATATAAACTCCCAGGGAGACAGAGGTGGGAGAGCTCTCTTTGTCAATACCTGAATCTGGACCAATGAAATCTGGGCAGTAAACGAGCCATGCTAACAAGACCCTCCCATCCCTTGCTCAGTATCCATTTCTAGTAAAGCCTCCAAGCACCGAGTTTTGCCATCTGCCCAAGGCCACCAGCTCCTATTCTTCTGCACCGGTCCTTCCGATGCCTCCTTTATGGTTGCCAGGTCACTGCAGCCAAGAGGGTCAGCAGTCACGGCTCTCTTACTCTGAGTTCTTGGGGACCTGAGAACTCATTCCACTGATTCCACTGCATGTACTTTGTTACACACATATTTACTCACGCAAAGACACACACATAAATACATTAAAAAACAAAGATGATGTATTCATAACAATTTCAGAGTTCCTGCCCTCCTCTTCGACAGAGTGGAATTAACAGTTTCTATGAATGATGCATATGTGTGAGATTTGTACATTTAGAAATTTGTAAGAAATGTGATTGACAATGCTTCAAAAATTTAAAACACATATTTCATGATACTGTTCATGAATATTGGCTCTCCGACACACTCAATACATCCTAGCTCCTCGGGAATGAAAGCTGTCTGTGAACTGACTGTATTTAAAAGGAAGACGCCCCGTGGCTTGTTCCTGTGCGGCTAGGGGTGAAAGAGAGACGAAGCCAGGAGCTTCTGGCTTCACTCAGGGAACCCTTCGAGTTCAAAATGAGGCTTATGATGCCAAATGTCAGTAATTACCCTAATTGGCATCTACATGAGACATTTTGCATCGCAGACAATATACTTCATGGTAGATACTGGCACCATCTAGTGGCTATAGTCTGTTCAACACATTTGTCAATTTAAAGTGCTTGACATTGGAAACTACATTAATACTAAAGCACATAACAAATAAGAGAAATTCCAACGGAGGAAATAGCAAAATTCTAGTCAAGAATACAATTGAGCTCTAAATATATGACTTTGAAAAGAGTGGTTGTCTGCACATGTGTGATGTGATCCATCGTGTGTATGTGTGTGTGTGTGTGTGTGTGTGTGTGTGTGTGTGTGTGTGTGTGTGTGTGTGTGTGTGTGTGTGTGTGTGTGTGTGTGTGTGTGTGTGTGTGTGTGTGTGTGTGTGTGTGTGTGTGTGTGTGTGTGTGTGTGTTGTGTGTGTGTGTGTGTGTGTGTGTGTGTGTGTGTGTGTATTTGCCGGGCCGCTGCTAGGCTTTTGGAGGCTCTAAGCATAATTTGTCATAAAAAGGTCAGGGAGGCATAAATAATAATATAATTATGCACATGAATAAGGCATAAAAGGAAGTCATCCAAACAAACACACGCACAACTATTTTTCACACACCCAAAAACTACCTCAAAGTGCAGTAGGCCTATTGTCCAAATCCAAATAATTTTCCTCACACTATGCAGAACTGTAACTGTTGGATAGTGTGCAGTACTAAATTGTGTCTCTATCTCAGCAGCTGCAGGAGGCTTTACAAAGGTGCACGACGACTTTCTAAAATCGCTAATCAAGTCATCATAATACACCCTATGTGCCACTAAGGGTTCTTGTCCCGTTTGAGTAGATATGTTAGTGCTGCGCTGTGCTGGGACGCCCCTCCTCCGATGGTAAAGACGCGCGCTTTGAAGGCTGTACCATTTCAGGGAAGCGGGGGGAGACTCTTTTTATATATTAGGTAAACACATGTAATTTGCCCGAATTGAGTGATAGGGTATACAATTAAGAAAAAACAACGGTGGGCCTGTTCATAACTAATTTAAATATTTTTTATTATGTAATAATGTAATGATTATCATGACATTTTCTTAGCAACTTTTTTTTGGGGGTCCCCGCCAGGTAGTTGGGCCCTACGCGCTCTGCGTATGGGGAGCGGTGGACCCGTGTGCATGTGTGTGTGTGTGTGTGTGTGTGTGTGTGTGTGTGTGTGTGTGTGTGTGTGTGTGTGTGTGTGTGTGTGTGTGTGTGTGTGTGTGTGTGTGTGTGTGTGTGTGTGTGTGTGTGTGTGTGTGTGTGTGTGTGTGTGTGTGTGTGTGTGTGTGTGTGTGTGTGTGAGGGCGTGCGTGTGTCTTCCATTGTTCTGAAGCAGTATAATGGTGACCAATGCAACAGTGAGGTCAGAACCATCAACCAAAGCCAACTCAATGCTATTTCGTTTTTATGATCAATTCATTCAATGAATTGATTGATAATTGCATTATGGAAAAAAAAAACCCTCTTTACCATTTCTTTATTTCTTCCTGATTTGTTTCTAGCGCATTATCATTTTGCTTAGAGTTGTTGTCCATCGTCTCTGCTTTTCAGTTTTTAAATGTTGTGCAAATAGTTGATTCACTGTCAAATAATGAATAGCATTACATTAGATTCTATGAATAAGACATTTGTATTTTGACCAGCAGTCAGCAGAAATATTGTTCAAGCTTCATTAAATAAGAAAACAAGTTCTACTTTCAATGCATCATATCATTACTGCCATTAGAGGCCCATTACTCAGCTCAGTAGATCATGTTTATGACCCACACACATCAAACGGGTCATAATGTTCGGAAGACTGTTTATTGTCGGTTATCATCTGGTAATACATTATTTATGCTTTTATACACCTCGCATGTGTGGTATTTCCTCAGTCTAATCAAATGTTATACAATCCTTTCAGTGGGAAGTCTGAACTCACTGTTAAGACATACAATGTTTAGGTTCCTGTTTTGTTCAAAATGGCTATTGCACATTCCTATTCGGATGGTACATAGGTGCCCCTGCTACTAATCAGTGGGTTAGGGGGGCTGCAGGGAGCCAGCGTGCGGAGCAGAGGAGATGGTCGTAAATAGGAAGCTCCATTTTTAGGGCCGGTTTCAGGATGGAAACGGTTGAATCACGAACCCATGGCTTCCCATTTTCGGGTTGCAGCTAGCAGTGCTCCATATAGAGTGGAAACTCTTTGAAAGTCAAACTAGATAACCATTTTAAACAGCAACTATTTTTTTCCAACATTTTTTCCGACACTTTGGCACTATTGAATCACAAATGAGACACAGGTCAATACATATCTGCTCAACACGTTTCAGAAATACATCCTAAACAATTAGAATAAAGAACCAACCAACAGGAATATAAACAAAAAAGTGATTAACAAAAGTAGAAGGGCATGCGTCAGTGTGAAACAATAAGATAACTACTAATAAACCAATATATATTGAACCTAGTGAAGCCATACCGACATGTACCATCCAAGAAGGTTTGTCACACGTAAAATAGATATACTTTATATTCTTTATATTTTCTATGATGTTTTGCAGTTGGCTGGACGAGGACACAAATAACCTGACCAGGAATGTCCACCCGCCCCCACCACAACACACACATGTGTATGCGAGATGAAAACTAAAACAAGTAAAAGACTGTGCTGAACTCTTTGCTTTAGCATCCATCTTGTAAACAAAGCTGTGAGTGTTAATTGAAGGATGAGGACAAGGACGCCGCAGGCTGAATGTGTAGCTGGCCGACCCATCAACATGTGCAGCCTCAAGAGCGTCCATCCTCGGATACAGCCTGTTTTAAATGTGTGTGGTTGAACCATTGGTCTAGGTTCCCTGCTTATTGCCAGAACTACAATTTAAATTGCCAATCCTATTTCAAATTTAGCTGCACAGCTGTTGCCTTCACCAGCACAGACCGGCGATTGTTAACCTCCTCTTTTCATAAGCATGATTAATTATCAAGCCATAACGCTGTCAGATTTGGTCGTTGACGTGAACAGAGAGAAATAATGATCTTTATCAAATCGCATCCTATTTTGTATTCAAAAAGTATTGCATCTTCGAGGACTAGAAGCACAAATGAGCAGACATGTAATCTACGTATCCCCCTCCAAGGCACAGAGGGAGTGAGTAAAGTGTCAACCATGCAAGTGAGACATGATTGTGTCATAACAGGAAGTCAGAGTGGCATTTAAAGAGGACTCTATTCCTCAAATCGTAGCAAGAGTGAACGGTAGCGCCATGGTAGTCTTATGTGACATGAAAATGAAAAGGTAAGCCCATCCTCATCCAAACTACACATCGTTGTGATTGTCCTCATGCACCTTATCGTATGCTATTAGGCCTTGGGCTTTTTCCGGTCCTATTATATTTGACAATATTTATTTATTATTAGGATCATAATACATATTTGTTTTACTGGACCATTTATAGAGAGGAGTTTGGAATTGTATAAATTTGTTGATTTTATTTGGAGTAGTCGTACTAATATCAGTAGGAGTTGTATGTATTAGTATTATATAGTATAATACTACAATTATATACAGGTATATATACTGTACATACTTGTCATCATTTGTTATCCTATGCTATTGGGCCTTATTCTTTTATCCGTATATATACAAACTATAGTAGTAGTAGTATTAGAAACAATAATAATAAAGCATTTTCTAATTTGGAATTCCTTTTTAATCTTATTTCTTGTTTTTCTTCTAATTTAAAAGACTCAAGAATTTAAAAGAAATTAAGCAGTCTACAATAAACTCTATATGCAGTCACTCAATGTATGAAGCAATATAATGCAAATAACTGAAGCTGTAGTTTGAATTTAAAATGGCAGAAAGTATCATATTACAGATGCATTTTTATTACATTTGTATTTTTATTATGTCAATGCTTTAAGTAAACATAATAATTGTATTTACATTATGAAGCAGACAGAAGCCTTGTGAGCAATGTGCCGAGACAAGGCAAAGTAAGACATTTCTTAACCATTTAATCACAGTGAATCCAAACAGTGGAAAATTTTAGATTAAAGGTCCCATGGCATGCTACTCTATGGATGCTTTTATATAGGTGTTAGTGGTCCCTTACTTACCTTCAAGGCATTCAGCCTTGGGGCAGAATTACAGCCGCTACGAGCCAGTCCCACAATGAGCTCTCCTCAAACGCCCCGTTTTCAGAGGGGGGTCAAGGAGGAGGGTGGGGGTGTGGCCCTGAGCAGCTCGTTGCCACGGCACCAGGAGCTCTGTTTACAGTGCACGTATCACAATGGCTTGGACTCATAATACCATACGGAGGTGCACACAGCTTTTGGCCGTGGTCTGTAAATATTCTAGAACACTCCGGGTGCTCCGGCGGGAGTCCTGGAGCTCTATATCTAAATAATATCATATTATACGTAGATATCTATATCATATAATATATGTATTATCACGGCCAAAAGCTGTGTGCACCTCCAGACTATATTTTGAATCTCAAACGACTGCGTCGGTTTCTCTGACGTCTCTGGTTCTTCCTCTTCCACATCAATCTGAAGTAGACTGGAGGAGAAAGGGGTTGTTGCCCGCGGTTGTCTCCAGCCGGAGCCCCGCTGCCCGCTGCCGAGGCCCCGGCGGCCATGGTGGTCATAGTGTATATAAGATGTTCTCTGTTGTCATGGTGCTGTCACGACGTTGCATTGAAGAATGATGGGAATTTGAGAAACTATCCCTAGGAATTGCCGTGGGCCCAAAGTCTTGTGTGAATTGCTCTGAATGATGAGAGTTGACCAACCGGTCTAATAGTAATCAGTAGAGTTAGTGGGGTTGAATCAATAGAACTAACCCTGATTAGATTGGATTGGTCATGATGGACAAGCCTAATTTGCATTAAAAGCCCATAGCTAATAATATAATTGTCTTGAAATCAAAAAACAATTATCGATTGTCCAAATATTTGTTAAAGTTGACTCTGAATGATTTACATTTAGGGCATTTAGCAGACGCTTTTATCCAAAGCGACTTACAATAAGTACATTTGTCATAAGATGTCATAAGAATGATGTCTAATGCATGTGCATCCTGTGAATACATAATCAACCTGATTCCAATAAGCACCTGAATAAATATATTTTTAATACAATGACATCTCCTATTGAATGTGGTGAGAAAAGAAAAAAAAGAAAGAAATATATATACATTTCTTTTTTTCCTGTTTTTCAACCCCTCTATAATATTACTTTTCATTTTAATAGCCATTAACTAAAGGTAAACTTTTACAGTCACAAAATACACAACCATGGGCCAGTAACAAAGACTGTTGAGGAGCCACAAACGGGAACTTAACATGTCTAATTAGTCCGATTAAGGTGCAGCCGCGGCGGCCGAGTCTTTGAGGTGGTGTTACGGAGGGATCACTTGGCCGGGGAATGCATCTGTCTGACAGTTTATGCACTGCCAGGTCGAGTTACCTTTTAGAGATGCTATGAGCTTTGTCTGCTGAAATACCTTGCAGGGTGGACAGGGTCAGGGGTAAGTGTTTAGAAGGACCAGAGCCATGCGCTGCTGCCAATTGTTGTGTGGTTTCACTCATATGTGCCTAAATATATGATATGCATTGCAACAACGGGAGTGCAATTGTGCCTTTCAAATGTTTGTACAATAGAGTACAACGCTTAATATTCGTAATATTCCATCATACAAGAATGTGCAAAGGTTTCGAGTACTTTAGTCATACAAACAGTCAAATTCCAGGAATACACAAAGGTAGCAATGGATAGTAAGACATGATTATACAACAACCATTAACATCAGAAAACAATGGTAAAGACCTTAGATAGGTAGATAGATACATTTTATAATCAGTTAGCTAGCCATTAGTTCCGCTGTATATACGATAAACTACATCTTATTATATCATTTGGAAGTGCATTCAATATCAAAGCACAGATGCAGCAAACATGCTTATTTATAAAATATGTCTGTACACACGGACATGTTTTACCGCCTGCAGATTGGTAGAGGAAAACATAAAGAAAGAAAAGTTTTGAACGCTGTATAACCCTCTGGGAACACATGTCCTCAGCATACGGAATACACACCATGCACAAAGGAATCTCTGGCTAGCCTCGCACTCAATACAGATATTGTTACCAACCTCCCTGACCCAGGATAGTTTAATGGCTTCTATGTGCTATGTGTTTGTGTGTCTATGGGAGTGTTCATGAATGCACGCAATGGGCCCTATTTTGACGGTCTGAAACGCAAGTGAGAAGCGCCAAGCGCAAGTAGCTTTGTGGGCGATTCTATGGCGATGTAACTAATTTACCGGCGCAAAAAATACTCTTGCGCCCGGCGCAAATCTAAAAAGGGTTGGTCTGAAATAGCCTAATTACCCCTAGGTGTGGTTTTGGCGCAACGTGCAACAAACCAATGAGAGTGCCAGCTCCCATCCCCTTTAAGAGCCATGAGCGCATTTGAATTTGACGATTTGATATTTTTACAGCGCATCTGCAGTCTCCAATGAGACAGATGCACATGAATTTCAAACTTCAAATACCTCAGTTTATGGCCAAATAATATGGCCTAATTCACACATGGAATAAGATTTTCTTCCACAACTTCAGAAATACTCAGTCCTCAAATAAATTTCGGCAAAGAAAACGTAACAAACATATGATATGCGGTAACTGTGGTTCTATTTAATGATATACGCAATACATTATAAACATCGTTTCTTATCAGTATTTGTATGCATAATCGTTATCAACTTGTGTTCCTTATATGCATGTGTCCCCCGTTAATATATATTGCCATGGACTGTATTATGCGTTACGTGTTTAGTTTGTGTGTGTTTAAACAGATGGACGCACACACGCGCGCCCGCTTTCATTCATTCTTTTAACACTCACTCGCCGTAAACCAATGTTTTCTCACAATCCAATACTCATCAACCCTAAAGGTTAAGGGCATGTACACGATGCCTGTGTCAAGAAAATATGTGTTTGCTGTACGGTGTTTGCAGATGCATTGATTTAAAAGTACAACTTATTACCTCTGTTTCAGCTGTTCTTTCCCAAATAATTTATCAAGAACGTGTGGCTAAGGTTGATGAGAGAATTAAAGTGTATGTGCGAGGTGCACAAGCAACATTATGCATGCCCCCCTAAAATAGCATCTGAACAACGCGCCACTGACTTTAAACCAAGTATTTCCTGGTTTGTGGCGCAAGTGGTTTATGAAACTGCAAAATAGCACCAGGGAACGTTTGCACCAGAACACGCCTCCTCCTTTCGCCGAACCGCCCCTTGGGGCAAAAGATCATTCCCTAATATACCAATGCGTGGCAGAGGATGCAAAAGAACGCTCTGCGCCTGTTGCAAACTAGCAACGACATGTGCAGCAGTGAGAAAGTCAATTGCGCCGTATGCAAGATAGGGCCCTATGTGTGTGTGTGTGTGTGTGTGTGTGTGTGTGTGTGTGTGTGTGTTGTGTGTGTTGTGTGTGTGTGTGTGTGTTGTGTGTGTGTGTGTTGTGTGTGTGTGTGGTGTGTGTGTGTGTGTGTCATAGTGTGAAATCATAAGATGCAGTTGTGTGCGTGCGTGCGAATCCGCCAGAGCGTTGACGATATGTCTCCTGACCCCTGTCTCCCGTCCTGGGTGGGCCGGCCCTACAGAGCTCTGGGGCACCTGCATGGCCCTCCTAAGCGTATCCCGACCATACCCCCCCGACTCCCACCCCTCAATCCCCCTGTGAGGAGCCGTCGGCGGGGGCAGTGTCCGTGGGGCTCTCAGCGGCGGGACCAGGAAAGAACCAACAGGATCACCAGGAACAGCAGAGCCAGCGGGCTCCATGGCAGCCCTCGCTCCCTCACCACTGATGCCTGGCCAAGCCCCAACCCTCCCGCTGCCAAACAGGCAGCAACGGAGAGTATAGAGGTACGGAGTCCAGTGGCCATGGTGGTGCTACTGTTTACACACAGGATTAGAATGAAGGCGTGTTTTAAATGTTCGGATTAAGAACATTGTTGTCCTTCTCCTGAGATAACAAGAGCCGTGTTTAAGGATTTCTGCCCGTTGGCGCTATTCCGTGGATAAATCACCTTAGAAGATGAAAAAATGCGGCTGTTTGGGCGCAGAATGGGCTAAATCCATAGTGGGATTATCTGATGACAGAATTCCTGTTTCTGTTTAATCCCATTTGCTCCACTACATTGACGTGTGTTGGTTGTGGTCATTGATTCCATGCCTGGTATGTCCAAGCGGAGCTTAAACACCAGCCTATTGGAGAACAACAATGAGCTTTATTCAGACACGGACTGTATCCAGGAAGTAAAAGGGTCCAAAAACATATAGAACGAACAAAGAGGTAAGCGTCAACTTTTAAAGTAACCTCCTACTTTCTAAAACTAACTTTCAACCTGTAAAACCTCTCTTTTTCAAAACAGAAAAAACAAACAAATTGTGGGTGGCAAAAAACTGTGAAGACTACACTATGTGTTACTATGGCCATGCTTTGGCACTATTAATAACCTTAATTGTTCAAACCAGACCCAGGGAGGACAAATCCCATTGAGACAATGACTGACTGCTTTTGGCTACAGTTCTTTTCCCTTTTATTTTCTATTACCTATCTATCTACCTATCACTTTTTGATATTTACCACAGTCATGCATGTGTAGCATTTTTGTTGGATGCATTTTGCAACATGCTGGACAACTTTGCCCGTTCTTCTGCTGGAAAAGGATGTGTTAAAGGTCATTAATGGCATCAATGGCAGGTTTGTGTTTGGTTCGACATTTGGTCTTGGACATTTCAGTGTATATTGATATACCCGTATCTAATCCATGAATACTCTATTGTAGTTTGATAATGTTAGTGTAACCATGAATCTGTCAACCAACAAATATACACCTATTAGGCATTATTTGTATTTGTATTATAATTGATTTGAATCACGGTATTTCGCATTTGTTGAGTCGTCATGTAGTAGGTTTTTGAAGTTGTTCTGTGAGGAGGAGGTACAATACAGGCACTCTCACATCTTGCAATAGAGCTGCGTATGGTAAGTGGGCCCCGCTGAGATCCAAGCTTCCCAGGCAAACGCTTCTCGACAGTTTGAACTTGACCTGTCTGTGGATTACCAAGAGACCCTCCAAAGCCTTGCAGGAGGCAGAATTAGCTTATGGGTACCAGTCCGATCCCTTGGACCATGAAAGTGAAAACACAGAACTCAGATGAATTTGTCTAAAGCGCGTTGGGGACCCTTGGTTATCCGAGTTACCTTTAACCTCTGGGAGAAATCAGTAGGGAGCCAGTTCAAAGATCAAGACGAAAAGCAGTCAATTTTACCACTCATTCTACGCAAAGACAGCATGGAATGCACATAATTAGGCAGTCCTGAGCCACTTTAACGAAAGAAGCAACAACTCTAATGAGATAATCTGGGATCATCCCAAAGGATTTTAATAATTCTCATCAATAACAAACAATTTCTAAGCATTCGTCACGAACCCAGCACATAGCACACTAACACTCATACATTCCACAGCTGTGGAAAGTCATTCCAAAAATCATTCTATTGTTCTGAAGGACTAGTCCAAACACGTCTAGTCATGTACCGTTTCATAACTTAATCACATATAGTTTAATTGATATTTACCGCAATCTCTGAACCAGGAAGACATGATTCCTCCAACCTACTGTGAATAAGTGAAGAATAAGTAAAGAGGCACTCCATAGGAGATGATGGTTTTTACACATAAGGGATGTTCTTCAAACTCTTGCTTGAAGGTCAAGCAACTAACAGGCCTTTGTTTTCTCTAGGATCAGCTACTGAGAGTTCAGATGTTATAGTTTAGATGCAATTAAAGTCAAATAAGGCCTTTGTTCACGTACAAAAATGATCAACAAATAATCCAGTGTATATTGTTGCGTAATACGATTGCATGGCCACGTGATCTCATTTCTGAATTTGGGGTGCAATCTACTTGTGTATGTATCCATGGGCCTCGCAGTCAGGTTGAAAAGCAGGCCCGCAGTAGCGCCTGGAAAGGCTGACTTTTAAATATCATTGATTAAGCTCCACGTGCAGTTTTCTGGTGGTTGGGGCGACCTTTTCCTTCCAAATGAAGGCACCACAGAGAGTGAGATAAGGCTTTATCTGTGTTCTCTGACTTGGAGGGGGGGGGGGGGGGCAGGGCCAGGCCACTCTACTTTGCTCATCCCGTTCTGTAAGGGGCCTTTTGTTGGTTTAACTCAATAGAGTCCACTTCATGCCCTAATCTTGGTACGTTTAACTTATTCCCCATTAATAGTGGAAATGATTGTTCTTGAAGAAGACGAAAAGCATAACAGTAAGACAAGTTGTGCAAGTAGTCCAGCTTTTATAGCATGTGTTTTATGTTGGCTGCAGAAACACACAGCAAACTGTCTCGAAAAACCTTCCTATGTGGGTGTAAATCCAACCGCTTCTATCAAATACGCCAATATTGGTGCCTCATTGGTTACTTGACCAGGAATCCAGAGGACTAGATCTACAAGATAAAATCCATGAGTTTATCTATCAGGGTTCATCTATGGACTCACTAAGGCCACTAAATTCAACATGAGTTTACGTCTCATACGTGATCGTCATCTCTCAAAGTCTGGACCATGTTTCCGATTCTAAAGTAATAGAACATTCTTGCCAAGCATGAAGTAGCCAGGGGGTGGGAAGAGCAGAGACTAAGCTTTGTGCAGAGAGCCTGCCATGCATGAGGCAGTCGTCAGACTATGGTAGAGTTGCAAGGAGACACAAAGCATAGGTTATAACAGGGCCTTGATAACCAAATTGAATTGGTTTCTTAGTTTAACGGAAACACGACTGTTTGGGTTTGCTGACGAGGGAGCGTGTGTCGCGGACGGCTGCCTCCGGGGTAATTATACTTTGCCATGGACTTTATAGAATTACCATCATCAGGAGGAAGAGTGATTTAGTAGGCAGACAAGAGTTCTGCTCTGCGGCACTCCGAAAATAAAGCAACGCAGGAAGCCAGTATGACTTGTCTTATATTGGTTGAACACAAGACAAAGCCAGCATTATTTTATGCATGTGTGGTGGCCTCCATGCCAACATTTATATGCGGTGGCTATACTAATCAGAAACTATGTTGGTATATCAAGTAATAATCTTTGAGCTAAAGACTTCCATTGTGGTCAAACTGCACATTAAAACATTTCAAACATTTGTCCTGTTGCTTTGCAAGAATCTGTCCATTAGGGTAAATGAGTAATCATATATTAGTTTAAAGAACTGTGTTAAGTGACAGGGTACATAAAAAAAAGTAAACAAGCTTTGAATGGGCTTTTGGACGACCATCAATGTTCATTGATGGTTCACATACTATTTTAGTAAAAGTGAGAAAATGGAATAGATGATGTTCAATGATGTTCAATTTTGAACTAACAAATTAAGCACTTGTGGTGTTAAGGCTTTACTATTGTTGTAGTAAGGAAGTACCATCTAGAGAATGACTACAATGTACAGAAACTCCAGGGGCCTCCGGCATCTTTAGCAACTGCTTAGCCTTCATGAACAGAGAAATGTGTGTTGGGACCCATGGGGAAAAGTGGACCAACCCTTCCAAGCAATTAGTCACTCCACCTCCAACGCTGCCTATCCAATAGTAACTGTGTTCTTATTCAAAGCTATCTAAACGTCAGTGATCTCAATTATTTGGCAAGTTACTAAATAAAGATGAATGTTTTTATACATTTCTTGTTAAAGAGATAGTCTACAAAAAAATAATTAATTCATGGGAAGAAAAATTGGACTCTACTGGAAGTACTGGAACAGTTGTCACCAACCTCTTGAACCTGAGAGCTACCTCAAAAGGGCTACTTACTACAAAGTTAACACAGTTCACTTTTATTATTAATAATCAGAAGAATATTTATACATTTATGAACATGAAAACATAAAAATAATATGGAATAGATGATGTTCAGATTGTAATCAGAAGAATATTTATACATTTATGAACATGAAAACATAAAAATAATATGGAATAGATGATGTTCCAGATTGTTTCAAAATCCATACTAATAAAATGTATACATTTTAACATTTATGAACATAAAAACATAAAAATACTATGGAATAGATGATGTTCCAGGCTGTTTCAAAATCCATAATAATAATATTTATACATTTTAACATTTATGAACATAAAAATACAATGGAATAGATGATGTTCCAGGCTGTTTCAAATCTATATCAATGCAAGTGTTATTGATGCAAAAAGAAACATCAACACAATTGTGAATCCATGGTGATAGTGCTATATTAAGAACATGCCCTGCGGGTAGGGATGACCAGTGCTCTGACTTGGGCCCGATACTGTGCTCATGTACTCGTAAAACTTCTCCGATAGTCGTTATATTAGTCGTAATAAATAGTTATATGATTGACTACAGCTACTGTGTTTCATATTGTACCTTTTAATTGTCTCTGCAATCCCTGATGATTTGACAGAGAAATGTAACCTCTACAGATCACCGAAGTCATTATTGGATAAAGAAACTAATAAGACCTCAACCGGACTTTTAAAATACATGTAAAGACCTTTACCCTGTAAACCCGCATCGTATCGGATATCGGATTTTGCGTTCTGCGTATGCTCGAGACCTTGAGGGAGACGTGAGCCGGAAGTAGGAGGAGATGTTAGTTGTGTTGTTGTCGCCATAGACATATAAACAATTATTATTTCTTTATAAACATAAACATTTTATTATTTCTTTATATGTTTATGGTTGTTGCCGTCGGAAAACGAGAAACAGCGATTTCTGTAAAAAGGTGACGCAGAAGATGGAGGAAGCCATCCTTATGCCATTACCTGATATAAGAAGTGTATTATCATCCACATGCATTCAGTACACATTACTTACGCTTTGATTTCACCCAAGATTCATTAAAAGTACCGGTACATGTTTTCTTGAACGATGGTCATCAACAAGGTTGTAAAGTAGTAATTTCGGGCACATCTGTCAAAATAACCATTTTCTTCTTCTGACGTGTACATATTTCATTCATTGCGCCACAACCGAACTGACAGGGATATTCTCTGATATTATGAATCTTAAAAATTGTGTCGGGTTCTCCAAATCTCTGGTACTTCCACAACAAAGACTCGTAATGGTGGTTATCTCGGCCATGGTGGAGAAGGAATTGGGGGGAAAGGAACTTTGGCTTTGACTCTCTGAAGTCCAGAGTAAAACGCTACATGGAGGAGAAAGACTCCTTTGGCTGGACTCCCTTCCGCTGCTCTGCTGCCGGAGGAGTCCGCATACGACCGAGAGGTCGGAACAATGGATCATCTGAGAAATGACATGGAGCCGAAGGTAACTGACAGCTGTCTACTGAAAACTTCTTTCTCGAAAGCCGCCTGTGTTTGTTGTTGCTGGGACGTAGAGGTCAACCCGAAGTGGCTCTATAACCACTTGTTGAAAGGGCTACAGCAACACCTAGGGTAGCAGATTCAGCCATGCTCCGGCCATTAGGAGACATATTATGCCACCAGGTGTGAGTGTGATTAGCCTTACAAGCCGTTTCGAAAATCTGCCCCATATGACATCACTAGTGGGCGTGTCCACCTAGATGTGTGCTGGGTAGATCAGGTCTACCAGCCCACCCAGTGGACTGAAGTAAACTCATCTATCCAGCACAGATCTAGGTGGACACGCCCACTAGTGATGTCATATGGGGCAGATTTTCAAAATGGCTTTTCAGGCTAATCACACTCACACCTGGTGGTATAATATGTCTCCTTTAAAGGCCATGTACGATTGGATAATTGAGTTGGTCCGTTCGAGTAGCAAAATCGGTATAAGGCTTAATCCGATCTAGCTGTCCCATGTAAACGCACTGAATGAATGTTTCCTTCTATTTTGTGTCTAAAACCCTAACTCTAACCCTAAAAACTACAATGGATTGAATATGTGTGTTGATTATATCAAATGTAGCGTATCATAAGCTCAGTCGGCAGATATGCCCTTTTGGTGAACAAAAAAGATTACCTATAGGTTGGTAATGGGAAAGAAAAAAAAAAGAACTTAAGTAGCATGAAGTTAAGTTTTTAAAACAGGGGTCAAGAAACTATCTTCCCCCAAAGGGATGACTCGGGAAAACCCTGCACTACGCACTGAAAAAGGTGGTAAACCGTCTCCCAAATATCCCTTGAATAAAGTCTTAGTTAATGTCGTGCTGAGGGAATCTGGGCGGAGTCGGTTCCCTGGTAAGAAATTACCCACAGGTTTAGCTGTAGGACAAGGCCACAGCACGGTATGACAGACAAAGAGACACTCTGGTACATGAGCACAACAAACTCATTCTTTGGCTCATCCGTGAAGGTTCTGTCAAGCCGAAGGGCAGCTTGTATGCAAAAGTGTTCACGTTTGTGACGGTGTCACACGAGGTTCATGCCAGCTGTTGACGTGAATACGACGAGAACCACTTGGAAGCTTTGGATCCTCACATGAGCCATCTACAAGGAGCCACTTGTTATGGATACTTTTATGAGGGGGAAGATCAATAAAAAAAATCAAAAATCAAAAAAATCCCTCTTGCTTAAAATAGCACTGTTAGCACACACGCATTTTGAATCTCCCTTGAAATCCCAAAATGAAAACAGGATGCAGAGAAAGATGTTATCTCTGTATAGACAGGTGGGAAGGGTCGTACAGGAGATAGACATGGGTTAACAAAGACAACTCCGGAGGTAACATACGTTGCATTCAATCTATTGATTCAATTACAATTGACAGGTTCTCGTTTCGATCTAGTCATTATCAAGCCGTGTGCTTAGCATTAACGTCACCAGTCATCAATCAATATAACGCAGGGGTGATGTCATTGCAAATGTATCGGAAACATTGCCATGCCGCAAATTTCTAGCCCTTGCAATTATTATTCAACATGATTTGGGGCCTGCTGCAAAGCTACGTCTCAGCCCAGGTTCAGATATCATGCAGAACATGGATGTCGTACTACTCTTTTCTTATATAAGACTGCTGCTTCATATGTGTGTTGTACAACTTTCGAGTTTGTTTCCACAAAAAAGAATCCCAGCCATTTTGGACCGTTCAATTTGTGTTCTCCATTTGTCAGATTCAAAAAATGTAATCAATGGTTTTAGTATTCTCTAAAGACATTTGTTTAATCTCAGGATGTGTACTGCTTCCTCTCAGTTGAAAAAGTCACAGGATTCAGTCCTACCACGTTAACTAGATATTATGCCCCAGACAGAACACACATTATACAAATTAAATCCTCAATGGACGTATTCTGTTTGACGTTTTACCCTCAATATTCACCCTTTTTTTCTTTTTAATCTAAATAGCTCATTCCGAGACGATTTAATTCAAATTAGTCTTCTTTACACATTAGACAATGTTTAACACTTATTTGCCAGAGTGCCACACAATTTCCTGCACTATTTTATGAACAAACTATTAATAACAAGTCAAGCAGTTGAGAATTGCTTTTATGCATCAAACACACATACTTTGTTAAATCAAATTGATTGGTTTAGGAAACATTAGATATATTTAAAAAAAAAACATTAGAGAGACAAAACAAGCACAGTATTCAATTTGAGAGACATAGCTGTCTGATGGACTATTTTATATATTTGGTATTGCATGACTGTAGCGCTTCCATTTGGCAAAGCTGGGTTTGAATTCCTGCAGCTAGGGGGGGGGGGGGGGGGGGGGCGCGTTTTTTTTAACAAGCATGGATGGGAGTCTGCATCCTACGTACTGCTAACATGTTTTGCATGCCTGTGGTGTTGCCGATGTTGCAAACGAGCGTATGAAGCAGTACTCTTAAATTATAAAATATCAGAGAGCTACTAGCCTTGGGTAATGTAAATACAATATTATATACATACAAATCAAAACATTTGGTTTAATTTCCCTCTGAATAACATAAAATTGCTGCTATTCTAGAAACATTACATTTTTCGGAACAGCTTAAATAAATGTCTACAAATTTCTTTATAGCCAGAATATGATTACCACCCCTGGAAATCCTGTTTCATAGCAAATCCTGCATCATATTAATTTAGTTGAAATCTTGATTAAGCCTTGAAAATACAAGTCTAAAACTAGATATTTTAGCACCATGAAGTTTTAATTTCTGCAGGGGCCAGTTTGAGTAGGAACAGTGGTGTTGATTGTAACCATGGTTCTCAGGACAAATAATGTTTTATTCTAGATGAGCATAACTAAAGATGAAACGTTAGTTAGCCTAAGGCGGGCCCCAGTTTGCAGGCAGTTGGCCTTCCAGCAGAAAGGGGTCTTTGTGCTGTGTGGTGACGTCAAATGAACTCTATAAAGGCATAAATTCATAGTTTAGGTGAAACAACAAAACAGTGGGAGGATGAGTTTAACCATGCTCCTCCCTACTCATAACTTGCATAACTAATGAGCCTTAACTCCATGATAAATTAGGCAGCACCAATGACTCCTCTTATTTGCACATGCTAACTGGTTGACGGCTCATTCAAATAACATCGCAAAAGGACTATTTTCCGCAATTTGTTCTAAAAAGTTAAAGATTTAAAGACAAATAATTATATACAATAATTATGTTGGAGATGCTTGAATACAACCATTATCAGGTAAGATTGTTCGCTGATAATGATTAGATGAGACAATGATGATTACTGAGCATAATGGTGTTTTGCTGCTTTTGGTCTTATATTTAACTTTTTAAGTGAGCAACTAAGTTGAGCTCTGTTTATTTTTATGCTACATTGAAGTTGTTGCTGAAGTTCAGATATAATGGTCTGATATGGATTCTAATGTGTTTGCAACAGTAGTGGGATGAGATGGAGATCCCATTACGTTCTGTTCCATTTGAAGTACCATATGGTTTGAATATTCACATATATTTACTGATTTACAAATTGCATTGTTAAAATAAGCAATATTCTAGAATTGTATTATCATATTGTTCAACTATATATAGATATATTTAAAGACAAAGCTCAAAGCAATATATAATAAAACTGGATTCTTTTAATGAACTTTCTAAGATCCTTTATGAAGAATGGATTCTGTCAATACATCTATACAATTTCTCTTTTTTGTAGCATTGATGATAGACATATCTGAGATTCTCCTCAGGGATCTTAAGTCATTTGAAAAGCCTACGTGGTTGGATCCATAAAATGAAACAAGAAACCTTACTATTTGAAACTATTTCCTCTTTGTCCTTAATAGTTCTTCTGACTTTTCTAGGTGCCGTCCCACCTGGAGAGCCCAACTAAGTACCAGATCCAGCAGGCACAGAGACAACAGGTGAGGCAGTATCTCTCCTCTACCCTCGGTGGAAAAACGGGTAGCCAGTGCTCTAGCCAAACCCCGGAGCGAGGCATGCCCCCTGCGCCAGCCAGCAGCGCCCCCAACAGCCCCATGGCCCTGCTCACCCTCAGCTCCACCTGTGAGAGAGAGGTACAGCTGCCCCTCGGCCCAGGAGTTGGACCACTTTCCACTTAATCATGCACTCAACATGGCATTGCTTTTAAGATAATTTCATCTTTTTTTTCATAAATGTTTGTGTCATTAATTAAAAATAGACTATTCTTTTTAAAGATGGACGATGTTATTGACGATATTATTAGCTTGGAAACAAGTTATAATGAGGACCTCCTCGGCCTTATGGATCCTGGAGTCCAGATGTTGAACACGGTAATTCGGTTATGTACCTAATTCGAAACATTGTGCAATACCTCCAACATATCCTAAAGATATTTCTGCAATACATTTGATTATGTTTGTGTGTAGCTCCCAGTGTCTGGCAACCTTCTGGACATGTATAGCAGCCAAGGAATCAACAACTCATGCTCTTCCAGTATGTCCAACATTAAAAGGGAATACACAGGTGATATACCATTTCTGCACTAATTAAAAGTCCATAGTGAAGACCTAGGATGTATTTGCCAATGAGCATTTTATTTGAAAAGGAACAATTAGGAATTACATATGATTTAAACCGACACTTAAACCCATTTTCCCTTATCAAAATGCAAACAGTAGTATTAAACCAGTTATTTTCCAAATAGTCGGTCCAGGCGCTGGCGTGATGCACATGCTGGAGAAGGCTGGGCCCTGCAGCCAGTATGAAGACTACCAACGGCAGGAGGGCTACCCAGTAGGTAAGCAAAGAACACTGAATGAAGGAAAGGTCCGTCTCTATTTCTCAGACTGTATGAAAGCTATTATCATTTTGAATAAAGAAACCTTTGTAATTCCACATCAAACTGCGCACAATATGAGCCAGCATGACAGTGGTTTCGATTGAAATAACAAAGTTAAGAAACTATTCCATATTTTCCTACTTTAATCCACAAAGTAACGGTTATGAAAACGGCACCAGAAGGCACACAAATTATAACAAAGTATGTTTTTTTCATCTCATTATCTCCTTATTACCCACTCCAGTTCCACAAACTAGAGTTATTTAAATGGTGGTGTATACATTTTGGTCCTGGTTCTGAGGCCTGAGTACATTTGCATTTCAGAGGCCGAGGTACGAGCTCTGGCAAAGGAGAGACAGAAGAAGGACAACCATAACCTTAGTACGTTTGGATAGAAATTCTGGTTTTGTAAATGTTGATTATAGCTAAACAAATGTGTTGCATGATAGCTTTAGTTCATATTTAGACATTGTTTCAAATGTTTGGCCAGTCATTATGTATGTCTAATGGGAACCTTAAACAACAGTGTTGTTTGCATTGCATCAGTTTAGCCCTGTCGTGGACACTTTATTAGAGAGAATTAAGGATTTTCTTAAAAAATATGTCTATAATCTAGCATATTAACACCAATAACAATGTTATTTTTATTAATTCAATTTACAGTTGAACGCAGGCGGCGGTTTAATATCAATGATAGGATCAAAGAATTGGGAACATTAATTCCTAAGTCAAATGACCCGTAAGTATTAATATTAATCAATCACCATGTGCCATTTGTAATCCAGTCTTTCTCTCTTGTCTGCATGCATCTGTCTGTCTGTCTATGTACCCAGTCAATTATTATCCAATCCCTTTATTTTTAAACAATTCTCGACTAAAAGTCGATAGAGTGTAATCAGGGTAACCCGGTCCCCTGTGGCGGTCCAGACAGAGATGTCGTCATGCTGCTCAGCTGACTCCACACTGAGGGTCCATTTCTTCTCTGCTACCCCCAGGGACATGCGCTGGAATAAGGGAACTATTCTCAAAGCCTCAGTCGACTACATTCGTAAGCTGCAACGGGAGCAGCAGCGTGCCAAAGAGCTGGAGTTAAGGCAGAGAAGGCTGGAGCATGCTAACCGCCACCTGATGCTACGCATTCAGGTCTGTTAACTCTCGAAAACAGAACAAAAAACACTGTGCCTACATGTTTCACTTAGCAGTCACCATAGGAACCAAACGATGGAATTAGACCACACAGACTGCAGTGTCTAATTGGCTCTGGTTTGTCCCATATGAGTTCACCAAGCACCAAATTGAGACGATAGTAAAACATTGAGGCCTTTAACTATTGCAAAAACAACGTTCTAGTGGTTAGGTTGAGTCCCAGCTGATGGGGTTTTGGGTTCAATCAAAACGCAAGCATGCTCATTATGTCCCCATATATGAAAAAATAATCATATTTTGAGTACACCTTCTGTTAAATGACTTAACTGTAAGAGTTTGAGATTCATGTTTAACTC
>OLKM01001126.1:30000-62380 GCA_900291075.1 Melanogrammus aeglefinus | reverse complement strand
TGAGTAGGAAAGTGGTGTTTGTGTACGACCTATGGTTCTCAGGACAAATAAGTTTTATTCTTAAGATGAGCATAACTATAAAGATGAACCGTCTAGTTAGCCCTAAGGCGGGCCGCCAGTTTGCAGCCAGTCTGGCGCTTCCAGCAGGAAAGAGGGTCTTTGTGGCTGTGGTGGTGGAACGTCAAATGCAACTCTATAAAAGGCATGAATTCCATAGTTTCCACGCGCTGAACACACACCAAAAACCCGTGGGGGCCGGGCATGAGTTTCACTCTCACTCATACTCACATAACTTGCATAACTAAATGAGCCTTACTCCATGATAAATTAGGCAGCACCACATGTACTCCTCTTATTTGCAAATGCTAACTGGTTGAACGGGCTCATTCCAATAAAACATCACAAAAGGACTATTTTCCGCAATTGTTCTAAAAAAGTTAAAGATTAAAGACAAATAATTATATCCAATCTTATGTGCCGAGATGCTTCGAATACACACCATATCAGGTAAGATTGTATCGCATGATAATGATTCGATGAGAAAATGATCGACTTACGAGCCATAATTGGTCGTCTTGCTGCTCTTCTGCGTCTTCTATCTTAACTTTTAGCTGCAGCACTAAGTTGACCTCTGTTTATTTTATGCTACCTTGAAGTTGTTTGCTGAATGTTCAGATATGCAAATGCGGTCTGATTATGGAATTCTACATGTGTTTGGCAACAGTAGTGGGATCGCAGTGCGATGATCCCATTACCGTTTCTTGTTCATGTTGAAGTAACCATATGGTTTTGAAATATCACATATATTTAGCTGATTACAAATTGGCATTGTTAAAATAAAGTCAATATTTAGAATTGTATTTATCCATATTGTTCAACTATATATAGATATACTTTACAAGGGACAAGCTCAAGCAATTATTATAACGAATAAAACTGATTCTTTAATGACATTTCTACGATCCTTTATGACGATCGCGTTCTGTTCACTATATACACTCTCTTCTTTTTTGTAGATGATGATTAGGAATATTGGATTCTCCTCAACGCGCGTCTTCAGTATCTTGAGGCTCACGCTGCGTTTGGATCGCATAAAATGAAAACTAAGAAACCTTACTTATGAGACTATTTACCTCATTTGTGCCCTTAATAGTGTTTCTTGACTTTTCTTAGGTTGCCGTCCCACAACTGGAGAGCCACAACTAAGTACCAGATCCCGCAGGGACACAGAGACAACAGGTGAGGCAGTCACTCACATACTAACTTATCGTGGAAAACGTAGGCCCATGCTCTGCCAACCCCGGAGCGAGCATGGCCCCTGTCGCAGCCAGCCAGCGGCCCCCAACAGCCACATGGCATAGCGCTCACACCATACATATGCTGACGCAGCAGGTAGCAGCTGCCTCGGCCAGGAGTTGGCCGCACTCACATATATACGCACTGGATTAGATTTATCAGATATCTGTCATCTTTTTTCATAATGTTTGTGACTATCTACATGTAAAATAGGTCTTCTATTTACAGCGCGACATGACGATAATTATTAGATTGAAACAAGTTATAATGAGGAACCTCCTGCGGACCTTTATGGATCCCTGGAGTCCAGATGTTGAACCACGGTATCTTCGCGTTATCGTAACCTAATTCGAACACTGTGCAATACCTCCAACATATCCTAAAGATATTTCTGCAATACATTTGATTATGTTGTGGTGTGTGCTCCAGTGTCTGCCGAACCTTCTGGACATGTATAGCAGCCAAGGAATCAACAAACTCTGACCTTCCAGTATGTCCAACATTAAAGAGGGAATACACAGTAGCAGCTATACCAATTTCTGCAACTATTATTAGATCCATAGTTGAAGACCAGGATGTATTTGAGCCAATAGCACATTTTAATTGAAAAAGGACTAATTAGGAATTACATATGCTTAAACCCGAACACTTATAACCATTTCGCCTTATCAATGCAAACAGTACGTATTTAAACCAGTTATTTCCAAATAGACGGGATCCCACGGCGCCTGGCGTGATGCACATGCTGGAGGGCTGGGCCGCTGCCAGCCAGTATAGCACTACCCACGGCCGCAGGGCTACCGAAAATAGGTACAGCAAAGAACACCTGAATGAAGAAAGGTCCGTCTCTTATTCTCTACAGACTGTTATGAAGCCTATTATCATTTTTGAATAAAGAAAACTTTTGTAAATACCACATCAAACTCGCACAATATGAGCCCACATGACAGTGGTTCGATCGGACATTGAAATAACAAGGTAAAGAACTAATTCCATATTATTCCTAACTTTTTACCACAAAGAACGGTTATGAAAACGGCACCAGGAGGCACACACAATTATAACAACTATAGTTTGTTTCACTCTATTATCTCCTATACTTATTACCCTCCAGTTCACAAACTACGAGTATTTAAATGGTGGTGTATACATTTTGGTCTGGTTCTGAGGCGCTGAGTACATTTGCATTTCAGAGGCGAGGTACGAGCTCTGGCCAAAGGAGGACAGAAGAGGAAACCATAACCTTAGTACGTTTGGATAGATTCTGGTTTTGTAAATGTTGATTTATAGCCTAAACAAATGTGTTGCATGATAGGCTTTTTAGTTATATTTAGACATTTGTTCAAATGTTTGGCCAGTCATCTATGTTGTTCCTAATGGGAAACACTAAACACAGTGTTGTTTGGCTTGCATCAGTTTAGGCCTGTCGTGGACACTTTCTTCGAGAGAAAAATTACGGACTTTTTCTTCAAAAAATAATGTCTATAATCTAGCCATACTTAACACAATAGACAATGTTATTTTTATTATTCAATTACAGTTGAACGCAGGCGGCGGTTTTTAATATCAATGATAGATCAAAGAATTGGGAACATTAAATTCCTAAAGTCATGAACGCCGTAAGTATTATAATTAATCACATCCCATGTGCCATTTGTAATCCAGTCCTTCTCTCTTGTCTGCATGCATCTGTCTGTCTGTTCTATGTTACCCAGTCAATTATTATCCAATCTTTATTTTTAACAATTCTCGACTAAAGTCGATAGAGTGTAATCAGGGTAACCGGTCCCCTGTGGCGGTCCAGACAGAGATGTCGTCATGCTGCTCAGCTGACTCCACACTGAGGGTCCATTTCTTCTCTGCTACCCCCAGGGACATGCGCTGGAATAAGGGAACTATTCTCAAAGCCTCAGTCGACTACATTCGTAAGCTGCAACGGGAGCAGCAGCGTGCCAAAGAGCTGGAGTTAAGGCAGAGAAGGCTGGAGCATGCTAACCGCCACCTGATGCTACGCATTCAGGTCTGTTAACTCTCGAAAACAGAACAAAAAACACTGTGCCTACATGTTTCACTTAGCAGTCAACCATAGGAACCAACGATGGAATTTAGACCACACAGACTGCAGTGTCTAATTGGCTCTGGTTTGTCCCATATGAGTTCACCAAGCACCAAATTGAGACGATAGTAAAACATTGAGGCCTTTAAACTATTTGCAAAAACACACGTTCTAAGTGGTTAAGGATTGAGTCCCAGCTGATGGGGTTTTGGGTTCAATCAAAACGCAAGCATGCTCATTATGTCCCCATATATGAAAAAATAATCATATTTTGAGTACACCTTCTGTTAAATGACTTAACTGTAAGAGTTTGAGATTCATGTTTAACTCTTCAATGGGCTGGGCTTTCAACAGTTTTTTCTTAAAGGATACCACCAGTGCCGTGTTCCGATATCCACACTTCCATGAGTACACTTAAACGAAGTACACTATCTGCACTCACTAAGTGCGCTAACTTTCAGATGACAGTGTTGATCCAAATCAATACTCTGTGGTGCACTAACCGGAAACTACGATCAAGACTACCGCCGCGGCTCCTCCCCCGCAATAAACATCCCGCTTTGAAAGGTGAACTCTTTACGCCTAGCAACTATAAAAACTATAAAAACTACAAAATGACTCAAATAATGCAGGCTATGTGGAAAATGCGCCGACTTTGGCTAAGCCTGGCTCCGCCCTCTTCCGCTACGTAGCTAAGATGGCTGCCGTTGAGTAGGAAGAGTGTACATCGCCACTCACTTCGCGATTTGACCGTTTTGAGTACACCATCCGGGTCCTTTCAGTAACACTTATTTTCGCCTAATCTGGATCGGAACGCCCTACGTACTCAAATTTAGGCTAGTAAGTACGGATATTGGAACACGGCACAGGTGTGAGTGTGATTAGCCTTACAAGCCGTTTCCAAAATCTGCCCCATATGACATCACTAGTGGGCTCATCGACCCAGCACAGATCTAGATGGACACGCCCACTAGTGATGTCATATGGGGCAGGTTTTCGAAACGGCTTGTAAGGCTAATCACACTCACACCTGGTGGTATAATATGTCTCCTTTAAATTAATGTTGGCACGTTGGTTTAGGAGTTGGAAATGCAGGCCCGAGCTCATGGTCTCGCAGTGGTCACGTCCCCATCGTCCTTGTGCACCTCGGAGCTGATGGCCAGGGCCATCAAACAAGAGCCCCTGCTGGGTGGCGAGTGCCCCTCCGACCTATACCAGCATAGCCCCACCCCCGATATGTCACCGCCCACCACGCTGGACCTGAACAACGGCACCATATCCTTCGACCCAATTCATTCCGATTCTGGAGATCCTTACCGCGCCTCCAAATCGGCCAACACGAAGGACAGCAGCCTGTCGTCAGTCGCTCCGAGCGAGACGCTGCTGTCCTCCGGTTCCCCGGACCACTCCGACAGCAGCAGCCGCCGCAGCTCCAGCTCTAGCATGGACGAGAAGGAGAACGGCTGCTAGTGTGGACGGCTCACGGTTCACCTCCCTTCACTCAGAGACATGGAGGATACGTTGTTAACTGTCCAAGCAGTTCGAAGTCTTCAAAAACGAACGAGTGGTTATTGAAATGTTGTCAGCCATTCTCCGCAAGACAGTAGACTTTTTGCGTTACTTTTTTTTTTATTATCTATAGCTGGATTTTAATCTTTATCTTAAAGGTAATGTAGGCTTACATGAAAAGTAGCCAACATTACGTTGGGAGCGCGTGTGATTCGTCATGCTGTTCCTGCTTGTTTTACTGATCACAGGCGGAAGAGCAGATCGATGTGAGCGACGCTCAACGTCGCCCATATAAAGCTTTGCATCCATTTGTGGTTCACTTTTATGAATCCAGGTTAAACAAAGGGATTACGTTTAACTTGTAGGCTACTCTATGTGGCAATAGGCCTCTGTTCATGGACTAAATAGCTTTAGTCCACGAACATTAAAGGTCCAGTGTGTAGAATTGAGTGGCCTGAGTAAACCTGACTTGGCAGAAATGGAATATAACATTCATAAGTATGTTTTCATTAGTGTTTAATCCCTTGAAAATAAGAATTAATTTGTTTTCTTTACCTACTTTTGAGCTCTTTAAATCTACTTGGGGTGGTACTCTTTCACGGAGGCATCCATGGACGCCTTTGTTCTATTGTTTCCCTGAACAGACAAACTGCAATTATTACCACCGTTGTACAGGAGCCTTATAAAAAGCAATATTGTATCTGAAATGCTCACCTTAGTGTTATGGTATGTATTTATACATTTACTGTCTAAAAAACGAAATACAATTCATAAATCTATCAAAGAACGTCATCACTTGAGACTCGGCTACTCGATGTTGATAGTTCTGGAAGTAGGTCAACTTATGCCCCTTTTCCACTGCCAAAATAGTCCCGACTCTACTCGGTGCGGTTAGTGCAGCCCTACACTACACGGCACGGTACCAGTAAATTTTCGCTTTTCCACACAAAACCGTGGCCTGGAACTGGGCGGAGTCGGAGGGCGGAGTCAGAGGTGTTCCGCGTTGATCCGTCCAGGTCCCTCGCGATCCTCGGACACCACGCACAGAAAGGTCTGAACCTCGCTCATCGACCAAGGGTTGGTTCTTCTTCTCATGTCTTCCATTTTTCTTATCGTTTTGTCGTTGTTGCTCTCACAGTTGTGTTTTCATACATGACAGGTGAATGATTAAAGACCCCCGCCGCACATATGACGTCATTTCATCTAACCAATCAGTGGACAGCACTGTTCACGTGACATTTAGGCCCCCGACTCGTACCGGTTAGACCTACCTCTGAAACAGGTACGAACAGGTACTGAAAACCGTAACGGGTAGAGTCGTGCAGAGCCGTGTCGTACCGTTGGGAAAACGCGCAGTGGAAAAGGGGCATTAGTGTCTGGAACCTGCTGCTATCCATTTGGACGGTAGGCTGGTACGAACGGCCAGCGGGACGTGACGTGTTTCTCTTGCTCCAGCCTTCCAGTTGGCCATTTGTGTCCGACGAGTTTGAGAAGAAAACTATTTTGGAAAAAATAAATAATCCAGTGTATAATGGTAAAAAATTAACATTGCAAGCCTTTTACATTGCAATAATATTTTGCCATTTTCGCCAATTTTAATTTCAACAAGTGCTGTCGTGTTTCTGTCGAGCCACGAGGGGTAGTAGCGGGCTAGTCATCATTAGCAACATAGCCTCTTCAGCAGACCAGCTTGAAAACACAACTTCACATTGAATTGCACGCAAAACAAGACCGTGTAACGCATAAATTAGTGACCGGATTAAAGCAGCAATGAAATCAATTGTGAAAGAGGATTTAAAATCGACATAACAACCACCAACGTGGTACAAATACAAAGAAAATACAGCTCAACCCCCGTTGACAAAGGGCGCAGCCATCTTCTTTGCGAATTGTACAGATCTGCTCGCGCTACTTTGAAAGCGACGAGACACCACGACTGAAAGGGGGCGTGGCTCATTGAAATGCCGCGAGGAAGATGGGAGATTGGCGACTTTACCACTTCGTACATCCAAATGGATGGCGTGGTTACCGGACCAGGCACACTGGACCTTTAACTGATATTGTTCCATTGTGATAAGAAGTATTCTACAAAACGTATGCCGACGTCTGTTTAAAATTGCAATGCTTAAGCCCAGGATGTTTCTGCAAAAAAATGCTTACCAGAAATAGGGTTTTGGTTTTCAAAGGTTTAAAATAACATCAATAGACTGTAATGATGATTATTTTACATTTGAATGAAAATTAATTTTGTACAATATTTATATAAACACATTTTTATTAATTTCTGTGATTGTTATTTAATATGCTCCATTCTTATTTGTAATTGTAAGATTCTCATATGGTAATAGGTTTGAAAAGCTGACAGGTCCAAGAATTAGCTAAAGGCAAAAATAAAATGTATTTATATTTTGTATGCCTATATAGTTATATAACCCACATTTTTTTTAATTTCCTAATGCCCTTTACTGAACTATTGAACCATAGATAAGACATCCTATGTTATTAAGAAAACAGTTTTATTTTCAAAGATTGATTGCTGCTAATTCAAAAACACAATACATGGATCATTGTGTTTCTGCTGGCATTATTGCTACTAGAAGAACAAGTTTAATTTGTGAACTTGTTTTTAGACGTTGGCTTTAATAGATTCCCTATTATATTCCCTTTTAAAATTCATTGAATTACCTCTAGGGGGCATCCAATAATATGGGAATACATTTTACACATTTTTCATTTGCTAAACTTGAACATTTTGTAAAAGATTAAAAAATACATATATTTCACAATATATTTCAAGAAACAAGCGTTAACCTTCATATTTAAAATAATCTGATACCTTGAAGAAAAGGTTTGCTTCAGAAAACATTCGAACATTTTGCAAATAAAGAAAGTACAAAGGTAAAGCTTTATTGCAAATACATAAAATTGTGAATTACTAAACATTACATATTCATGGGAAGGTAAGGTTGCAGTGATTTCCAACTGAAGTTGATAAAACTTGCTGTGGCGAGCAGACCGGGAATGACCAGACGGGAGCCCGGGAAAAAGCAGTTTGAAACTCTTGTGCCCCATACACCGCATGACCCAGATTTGCCTTTATTTAAACACACCACACAGACACGAAACACATCCTCTCCTGATCCGGTCCAACCACGACTGCCTCGGGTGCTTCCTTTGACCACCCCCGGATCCTTTACGGCACTCGGACAAGGCGACGACAGCCGTGTTCGCCACAATTATCTGGCACTATTAAAAATACATTATGATGATCCCAGGCATTTCCATGGTACAATATAATCATTTATTTTAAGAAGCCTTAAATCATTGTGGCCGACTTTTAGTTTTTCCCCAGAAACAACAAAATACTTTCAATTCTCGACCAGAGTGTCCCTAATTGTACAGGTCCGCCAAACATATGTCTTTAAAAAAGAAAAACGCACATCTTAATAATAATGGTAATAAAAATATAATGAAATAAAAATAATGCAGCGTTATCTTGACTAGTGCTATTGCTAACAGAGTCCCACATTTATCTCCAAAATAACAAATCTTAGTCTAAAGAACGTAAATCTCGCCCTTCTCGCCTTGGCTTACCCGCATGTCAAAACAAAATGCTTTTCTCACGTCAAGCCTGATAAACAATAAAGTGTACCCGCACGTTTAGAACTGTTTACATCAGCCGTGATGAGAATATGCACTATATTCCTATAATAATCGCACCGGTGAGACTGACAGTATAACTTCCATAGGCTAGTGAAGGTAATGCTCCTACCTGTCACCATGACATCCTATGTATTTAGAGGATTCAATTCAACTTGAATCTTCTTCAACTTGAGTTTTACTTTGTGGTCATAATGAAGCTAATGGCTGTGGGTGGATAAGGGGGTTTATGATGAAGGGCTGTTTTGGAGATGTAAGTTTCCCTGTTTAACAACTAAAATAGGCTATCACCCTTTTCATAGAAAGTTGGGATACAGCACATTGTCATGTTATCAATAGACCTATATTCCCGTACCTAACTACAAGTAAACACTGGCTTGTAAGTTACTATGAGAGAGATGCCCAAATGAGATTGGTTAAACATTAAATATATTTGTGATTAAAAAAAATCAATGTTGGTTCGAATAAAATTAATGTCTTCTCTTCGCAAAAACACATACATCGTTCATTTATTTTACGGTGCATAGCACCAGGCCTGTAAACAATTCTAGGGGAAACACCGGCGAGGTGATCAGATCAGAGTCTTTGACGATGTACCCAGCTCATCACACCACTTCTTGAAAGCTTTGCAGAGGACTTCATCCGTCGTGTCGTTAAATATATCTGCAACATGAGAGCAACAAGTAAAGATGGTTATAACAATAAAGTACCATTCTTTGAAAGTCTAAGTGTATACTTTATATCTAAAATTGGTCTTCTTTGAGATTGCATATTCATCACACTTTGACATCTTAAACACCATCTCATCTGATAACGTTCAAAAGCGGGTCCTCCAACTCCTTGCTAATCCTTCGACTACACAACAACATCCTGATACTCTGAGGCCCAATGCTATCACATTGGGCTCTTGTGTACATTATACATCTGCTACTCACCCGCGCGACCCAGGCGATGGGCAGAGGCATTCTGGCCAGGCCTCCCGAGTGCTTGAGCCTGTTCTGGAATGACCTGTTCACCATCTCCATGGTGAGGTCCGGATGCCACACGGGCAGCTCCATGCCCTCCATGCAGCCGATAATCCTTAGCTTGTCGTCCTCTGTCAAGAGCCCGCGCTCCCTGGACACGTACACCATGTAGGACATGTCGATGTTCACCGCTTCGCCGTGCAACAGCATTGGAAGAACTTCCTACAGAGGACATAGGAGAGGACCTTAAATAGACAGAGTAGATGTGTGTCTAAGAACACATCATATCACATTTCCAAGCAACCTTGGCATTGGCAATATATTGCCGGAGAAACCATGATCGTGTGTCATAAATGAGCCTGGTTTCAATGTTTTTTTCAATATTGTGGTGGAGATGGAAGAGAAAGAGTTGCCTGTAATGAAGAGGCATCTTTACCATCTCCAGCTCAGGACTGATGAGGTGGCCAAAGTCCACCAGGCGGTTCAGCTCGTCCTCCCAGAGGTTAGGTGCCAGCTCCTCCAGCATGCTCTTGATGGCCATGCGGCTGGTTGTCACTGCAGCCTTCCCGTGTTGGCCTCCATATTTACCACTGCCCTCTGACTGAAACTTGGTATCCAGCAGGAACGGACCATGTGTCTCCAGCAGCTCAAAAAGCTCTCTGTGCTTCATCAGGGCCATCTGGAAAGAAGCAAAGGGAAGGAGACATTGGAGAGGTCATACTAGATGCCTGCTATGACAACTGTTTTGGATGGTATGCATTTATGGTTCCAGGTGTCGGCTTCCTGGTTTCCCATACCTTCAACATTTCCGCCAGCCCGTTGGAGATCTGACGCCGACTGATGGTTTGGAAGAAGGATCGGTCCAGGAAGGTGGCCACTGGCGGAACATAGGAGCCCAGCTTGTTCTTACAGCTCGCAAAGTTCACCCCCGTCTTGGCGCCCACGCTGGCGTCCACGTATGCCAGCAGCGTGGTCGGCACTCTGATGTACGGCGTGCGCCTCCGGTATAGCGAGGCGGCGAGCCCCACGATGTCCAGACACACGCCGCCACCGATGGCGATGATGGGCTGTCCGCGTCGGTCCAGCGAGAACTTATGGACCTCGTCAAGGACCTTCATAACCAGCTCCATGGACTTGTTCTCCTCTGTGGTGGGAAGCGATAGGATGCTGTAGACCACGTGGCGGGCCTCGAAGTAGTCGCGCAACTTGGCGGCGTAGAGGTTGTACACCACCTGGTCCATGACCACGAACCTTCGCAGTGGCTTGGGGTTGTTCCTCAGTTCCTCCAGCTGCCGTGGGTCTCTGATGTGACCAAGCAGGAGGGTGTCATTGCTGGGGTCCAGCAGACCCTGGGACTCCACCACTTGGTAGGTGAAGACGATGGGACTGACCACCGTCCAGCTGCTGCCCCTCTCTGTCACACTCTCAAAGCTTTCATACAGGATTCAAGTAGAGGGAATTGAAAACAATCTATATTCATAACCTCAAGTCATATTGTTGACACTATAATCAAGATTGCCATGGTAACCACGAAAGACAACATTGGCAATGTCTTTCCAGGTTTCAAATTGTTCAACAATTTGAAACCTCGCTAGAAAAACATTCAGTCGATGTTGTCTTTGAAAGGCAAATCGTCATGTGTACCAATAGGACAAATATTATCCTTAAAAAAGTTTCTCAGCCTTTCAAAACAATATGATTATTACCAAAACCAGATTATCTCAAAAAAGGAAAATGTTAACTGCTTCACATATCATACCCATTTGTAGCCTTATCAGTCAAACGCCACTGAAGTCTCTCTATCACTGCAGGTTTGGTCATCTTAAATGAATACTGTGTGTAATGATATGGAACTGAGCTCTGCACACACACACACACACACACACACACACACACACACACACACACACACACACACACACACACACACACACACACACCACACACACACACACACACACACACACACACACACACACACACACACACACACACACACACACACACACACACACACACACACACACACACTAACTCGTTGTGCCGCCTTGGCTACCACCTATTGGTCAAATAGGGTATCATTCTATTACAGCATAACTAATGGCGCTTTTCCACTACACCTTTCCAGCGCGACTCGCCTCGACTCGCCTCGCCTCGGTTCTTTTTGCGTTTCCACTAGGGAAAGTACCTGGTGAGGTTCCAAGCGAGTCAAGCCGGTACTAAAATGTGACGTCGACACACTGCTGGCCGCTGATTGGTCAGAGAGTGTCGTCCCTCGTCTCATCTTCGGCTTCATACTGCTGTACGGCTTCCAAAACTCTCCTGTACTTTTCTGAATCTGTTGTGTTTTGTCTCGCCGCCTGCAGCCTTTTCTGACTATCTTCTTTTGCTTTGTTTGTGACAAAAAGCCACAGAACGAGCAGCAAGTACACCACTGCCTCCATGTCCTCCATTGTTTGTGTTTGTGTCGCGCATAGAACATCCCTTGTGTCACGCAGTTTCGCACCGCCGTGCTATGACGACCCCGCCCACGTTGAGTAGGTACTGTAATGGAAAAGGAACGTGGCCGAGCCGAGGCGAGGCGAGTCGTGCTGGAAAAGTGTAGTGGAAAAGCGCCAATAATTGACTGACTGTTAGACACACAAACGTGTTCCGTGAGTTGATTCATTCTGTAAGTGACATTTATGTAGGCCTAGACATTGACTAAATTCGAACTTAATTAGGCCTATACCTAGAATGCAATGAAGCTATATTGCGGTTTGAATTGAATAGGTCGTTTCGGATTATAGCATTCAAAATGATTGCTTACACAGAGTTTGATGGGGTATTTGTGTGAATCTAGGATCTGAAAGTATCTTCGACCACATTCACTATCGGTGCACGGTTCTGTAATCCGTGCGCTCAGACCCAATCGGAATACTTTGTCCATTAATTGCATGGAAACCATTGTGCAAGTTTCCAATCGGAAACGTGTGGTCCACTAAACAGTCTATTCCTACTGGTTTCGACAGCGAGATTTCTTATGTTGGACAATGCGATCCTAGAAGGATTTTTTTTTTCAGTAAAATACCAGAGGCTGCCTCTAAAATTATATGAATTAAAAGAATACATCTGTTGAATTACGATTGTTTTATTTATATCTTATCAACAGAAGCCTACCTGACACAGTATCAATACCAATTAGTACCAACTGTTATACTCACATTTTGGCAGCAGACACGTTGCCTCTGCTGTGGTTTGAGCATGTTCCCATTTTACACCTCCACGTATTGTCAACACGCAGTAGGCTGAACTCAGTCTTTGACTCTGTGCTGCCATTGACTGCATCTCCCAGATTAGGAGTCTTCCCCATAATTTCGATGAATGAGCAATTTACTGGATATAAGGGGATAACAATCTATATAGGCCTAGCTGATAAAGAATTGACAAGACGTTGGAGCCGCTGTATTTATACTGGGTGTGTGTTGGGAGGAGCGTTTTCTTTACAGGTCGTCAAAGATAACGCCATCAATAACTCAACAGTTTTTCAGGTTTTTTTGGAGGTTACGAAAGCTAAGCACATGCCACGTGACTTTAGCTTAGTTTTACACAACGATAACCTGACCTCACTTGCGCTTTTCGGTTCACTCAGGTGGCCGCTAATTGTTGTCACTTTTGTCCGAACAAATAAACCGCACCATGCAAGGGGTAAAAGGTAAGGAACGCTATGCCTCCGAGTCTGAAGCTCTGTTAAAATGATGTTTTGATCCTTCAATTCTGTTAACTAAATGCATAGTCAATAACGACTGTAATTGTGGGAATGCCTCGTTTCGTACTTGGAGACATTGTAAAACGGTGCTTGGCGCTACACACACACAACAGTTCTGTGTGTAAAGATGTGGGTTATGCCTATTCTGTGGCTTCATAATGCAGTCTAGTCCTACTGCAAACTGGATAATAGGCAAGTATCAAAAGATTACCTAAACAATTGTGGTACGCCTATAAACCTAATTCCCAAAGTAAGTATCTAATCACTTTTTTAGTAGCCTACATTATCTTTTTGGGTGGACCATTTGAACTCATACAAATTCAAGGTCATGTCACAAGGGCCCCCTTTGTGTGTGTTTGAAAAGCACACACATGCCAAGTTGTATTCCTTGCGATGATATTTATAGAAAATTTGTGATACTGTTGTATTTAACTAATCGCCCATTGCGTCAAAAATAAGCACAATAACATATAATATAAATATATTGATCTTGTTTTCGATAGCTAATTAGTCTTCATTGAAAATAATAAAATCCCACTCTGGCTCTTTTTAATTTTGAGCGCACTGCCAGAGCTATTGGCCCACTGCCCTGGCAGCCCTCGTCTAACTTGGGACCTGCTGGGGGGGGGGGGGGGGGGGGGGAGGGGGGCTTCACGTGCTTCTGAGTTACGATGTTTGATACCACGTGACAAGTTTAGTTTTACACAACGCACACGCATATTTTAACACCTTCGTGTGGGAACTGTCAAGTTTAGACCTGTTCAGTTCAGGGGGTTCATACTGCACGTACAAGATGTACCCACTTTGAGGTACGAAAGCTTAAAGGGTAATTTCGGTGTAAAATGGATTTGGGATATGTCTTGTATGATAATGAGTTGAAACGTTCATTTTGGAGCACAACAACCACATATAGACTCTTTCCTCAGTTGGCTGATTTTAGCTGATTCAATCAAAACGCTATAAACATGGAACAATGGGGGCAGTGGTTATGGTAAAAACTAAATCTCTATTTTAAAACACTTAAAAGGCTAGAAGTAGCCCGACACTTCTTTGGTAGTATAATAAGGGTCTTAACATATAAAACGAGGCATTGAGGACTTTGTAAGTGCACAGATTGTTTATTAAAAAGGACATTTTATAGGCTACACACAATACCATCGGTATTTATTTTTAAGACTCGATCAGTAGATTGGCGAACACAGAGATTGCGTGTTGCTAACGGATGTCACAATCTCTGTGTTCGTCAATCTACTGATCCGTGCTCATGCGCACGAAACGCGTTAATCTATTGAATCGTGTCCCAGAGTACGATTGTTAGACTTTTTTCGTGAAACGCATCACGAAATGTTAACCAATGCATTCTGAATGCACATCCTTCACACTATATTCTTTGTCATAACTATCAAACCAAACATCCTTCCCGTTCGCCGAGCGACGATTATGAAAGTAAAATGCACATTTCTCGCTAAAAATGTTTACACTTTTAATGGCGTAACTATGCTAAAATATCATATTTTCCACCCAGAATAAAAAGTATGTCCGCCATTTTCACAGAAAAATATCCTAAAAACTATCCAATAGGAAAGATGCTCACAGCGTCTATCGGTGACATAGTCACCGATAGACGCTTTTAATGCTTTTAATGGCGAGTTACGCCATTAAAAGTGTTTATGTAAACATTTTTAGCGAGAAATGTGCATTTTACTTTCATAATCGTCGCTCGGCGAACGGGAAGGATGTTTGGTTTGATAGTTATGACAAAGAATATAGTGTGAAGGATGTGCATTCAGAATGCATTGGTTAACATTTCGTGATGCGTTTCACGAAAAAAGTCGAACAATCGTACTCTGGGAGACGATTCAATAGATGAACGCGTTTCGTGCGCATGAGCACGAGATCTCGTGATACCGGGTTGGTATAAAATGTCCTAGTTAGTTTAGTTTTTGCCATAACCACTGCCCCCTTCGTTCCAAGTTTATAGCGTTTTGATTGAATCGGCTAAAATCAGCCAACTGAAGAAAGAGTCTATATGTGGTTGTTGTGCTCCAAAATGAATGTTTCAACTCATTATCATACAAGACATATCCCAAATCCATTTTACACCGGAATTACCCTTTAAGGCAAAGTGAAATTTGATACGTACAACGATGTCTGACAACCCACTCCCAGTGTACTCACATTATTCATGTGTTTCAACCTCCAGTGTGGGAATAATTGTGCCATTTCGGCATCAGGGGGTTCATACCGCACGTGACATCTACACATTTTTTGAGTTACGTAAGGATTCGTGAATTTACTACAAACCACGTGACTTTAGTTTAGTTTAGATGAAAAAAATCACCAACACCCACTGTCGACATGCGAGCGTTTAGTCATGCCACTTTTGGCCAAAATAACAAACCGCATCTTGCAACTAGTTGACGACAACAAGATGATGTTCGTTTACAAATACATTGTGACTCTTAGAGATGCTTAACTCATCATTTTGGGTAAAATATAACTAATAATAACAAAATTATTGATGTATAGGACTATATATTATGTTTGAGAAGGCTAATTTGTCTTTTTACTATTAAATATAATAAGATATTGATCCCTGTGCGTGCCCCTTTTTAATTTTGCACTTCAAAGGCAATTCCTACACGGCCCTGGGGGACCTCGGGCTGCTGCTACCTGTTCTCGGGGTTCATACTGCACGTGACATCAACCGACTTTTCGAGTTACGAAAGTGTTATTTGATACATACCACGTGACTTTAGTTTAGTTAACTCAAAGCACATCGGTACCATGCACATGTTACTCACTTTAACTATGCGTTTCAACACCTCCACTATCGTGGACATAGTTGATACCTTTATCCAGAAAAAAAGTAAACCGCACCATGCAAGCAGGTAAGGGATGTTGTATGACTCTGATGGTCTGGTTATAGTGATCGTTTGATAATAAAATTGTGTCAACCAACAACTTGACAACATTTTTGTGTAAATGGAACTAATGTGTCGGTTGGATCTTTTGAAATAAGAGATGATTTGGTCTGACTGAGCGAGCCAGCATGGTAACTTGCCATCAGTTGTCAATGAGAAAAAAAAACCATTATTACTGAAGGCATTCTATTAGGGTTTAAGTAGTCTTTATGCAACTTTATTTTATTATGTCATTATACACAGGAAACAAAATATTTACAGCTGTATTTCAGCTGTTTCAGCAAACCTTAAGCCCTACTATTTTAGTCACTATGTCACTAGGTTAGTAAAGGCCTTTTCAGACCAGCTGCAATATATCGTTCACTTTTGCAAATTGTAGTATTACTCTTCCACAGTTTCAGACACACCAATGGAATTCCTGGTGGAGTACCTAACGAGAGCCCAGGAGATATGTGACGGAATGGCTCACATGCCGGCGGAGCTGAAGGATAACCTGGGCAAAGCTTTAGAATTAGCCAGTGGCCTAGACCACTACTTGGAGGGAATGACGTCAAAGGAAAGTCAACAGCTAGCAGAACTTAACGCGTAGGTCCTGCTTTTATTTTACTCACTTTTTTCAATTATGCATACATCTTAATTGAACATTGAATGATTAATCCCGGATGACAAATGTGAAAATCCAAACTAATTGGACATTTATGAATGCATAATTGTGCAATCACAGGGGAACAGTCTCACACGACTGGGATCAAGCATACAAAGATGGGAGGACTATGGCTTGCCTGCCAAAGGAGTGCATTACTGGCCATGTAGAAGGTTTGCCCCATGGTTAGATATGCAGATCTTGATGACTAAAATCCAACTCTGGATGGGCCATTGTGAATATTGTCCCATGTGTGCTCCACAGGCCAGACTCTGAAGATGTTGGTGCATATGAGTAAAGCCCGGAGGGTCCTGGAGGTCGGGATGTTCACAGGCTATGGAGCTCTGTCCATGGCTGAGGGGCTTCCCCAGGACGGACGGCTCGTAGCCTGTGAGCTGGAACCCTACCTGAAGGAATTTTCACAGCCTTTTTTTGACAAGTCTCCTCACGGCAAGAAGATAACTGTGAAAACTGGCCCGGCCATGGATACCCTGAAGGTACACATGTGTAGTCTAGTTAGAAATCCCACGGAAATAGCTAATTATAAAATAGCATTATTTCATATCACCAGTAAAATAATGATCTGAAAACTAAAGTGGCACTCATTTTTGCGGATTGGTGCTTGTTTCGTCATCAATTGTTGATAAATCAAGGTTGTTTTCCGCAGCACGTCCTTTGTTTGAGTGCACTGCTATATCAAAGCTGCCCACAGCAGCTCCTACTCCACAGTTCATAATACTGCTGTCTCAAAACTCTCCTGTGTGTTAGTTTGAAGATAAGTGGCAAGGAGCTCAAGGATGGCTTGTTGTTGACGTCTGTCGTCCATTTTATCTCCAGGACTTGGCGGATGCCGGAGAGCAGTTTGACATGGTCTTCATTGACGCAGACAAAAACAACTACATAAACTACTACAACTTCATCCTTGATAGCGCTCTGCTGCGTCTGGATGGGGTGATCTGCGTGGACAACTCTCTGTTCAAGGGGAGGGTTTATCTCCGAGATGTCGAGGACGAGAACACCAAGGCCCTGCGACGGTTCAACCAGTTTGTTTGTGATGATCCACGCGTTGAGCAGGTGCGTACGTCGGTGTGTTTGTCTGTGAACAATAGTCACAGTATCTGGCTTTGGAACAAAGTGTGTAAGACCTATTGATTAAATAACAGCGTTGTTGTTCTGTGTGGGATATGAGAACTATAAACATTGATGTCTTATTGTGTCAGGTCATCATGCCCCTCAGAGATGGTCTCAGCATCATCCGTCTGGTTTCCATGGCTACCGCTTCCACTCTCCAACAGGTACGACCCCTTCAGTTGTTAATTAGACTGGCGATATGCTTTCATTTAAGGTTATTTTGGAAATTCATGTATATTTCTTATTAATTCTGTTACTAAGAAGCTATGAGGATGGGGGCAAAATGTAGGAGAGATGCATTTTGATTGTTTTTAATGTAAATAGTGCCTTTTGCTCACTACCAAATTATATCAATTTATTATTGGATGCAATGTCCTACATGCCTGTTTTGATTCTCTCTTGGTTATACAAAAATTTAGATTTTAGTCAAGGTCATTCTTCTTGAAATGGAGAGGACGACCCCATATGCCAACAGGCCCACAAATGCAGACAAGCTCAAAAAGTGTTTCAAATCAACGTCCTGTAGACAGCTTAGAGATGACTTCACCTATCCACTTCTGGAAGCTCCATCCACTCATCCTTATTAGTTTCTTTGGTAGAATATTTCTGTCTGAGGCTCTCTGAGCCGTCTCCCCCAGAAGCTTTGCTATCACCTAGCAGGTCAACCCATGCCCCTACCTTCTACTTAATGACAAATGACAAATGTGCGTGAGGTTCATTTCAGAGTGTTTAACTTACAGGCTCTCTGTCTGCCTCCTAGAGCCCGATAACGGACGACGTGGTGTTCAGGGGTGTGGGTGGCGCCTCGGTTCTGGGCCGCATGCGTCTGGACGGTAAGGTGGCCTACGTGACGGGCGCCGGCCAGGGCATCGGTAGGGGGTTCGCCCACGCCTTGGGAGAGGCGGGAGCCAAGGTGGCGGTGGTGGACATTGACGAGGCGAAGGCCAAGAGCGTCGTGGAGGAGCTCACTCTCAAAGGTCAGGGGTCATGGTACTCGGTGCTGCGGTACTATAACTATGTTAAATGTTTGGGATAGTTTGTGTATAACAAAATTAGGATTTAAATGTAGATATTTTCATATCGAAATACAACTTATTATCGGTCCTATTGATGGTTGGCACAAACGGATTGTAGTACACTGCTTTGGGGTTAACTGCACCGATGTGTAGGATTTCAACTGGGTAAGTGTCATTTTGGTCCTGGTTCGGGGTCAAACATTATAAGATGGTTGAATAATATCGTCGATGACAAAGGTTGATGATATACTTTCTGTAGTCGATAATAATTATAAAAGAGAGTTTTGGCAGGATTGGGACCAGATTTAAGAGCGAGAGAGAGAGGTCCTGTTGCAATTATGATGCAGCTGAGACGCCTGGGATAACGTTGAAAGCCCTGCTGGTTTTCTCTTTGGCCACAAGGTGGCAGCATATTAAAGGCCAAAATTCAGGCAAATTTTCGGTCAGTCAGATTGTTTCAGCTGTGTTTATAAATATAACATAACATATGCAAAAAAAAAAAGTACCACAAAATGTATTATAAAACACATTTTTAACTGTTACTTGATGCATTCTTTATAATAACAATAATGAAATAAAACAATAATTCACAGGGATCCGTAGCATTCCGATTGTAGCTGACATCAGCGAGTCAGAAGAAGTCCAGAGGATGGTCGACGCGGTGGTCTCCAAGTGGGGGACGATCCACATCGCCTGCAACAACGCTGGCATCAACATGAACTCTGCCAGTGAGGACACCACCCTGTCAGAGTGGGACCAGACCTTCAACGTCAACCTCAGGGGGACCTTCATGTGCTGCCAGGTGGGTACTTGATGCAGCGGGACTGGGCCCAAATAGGTTAGTCTAGTGGTTAGGGGGTCAGCCCCACAGCTCAAAGGTTCTTCTGGGTCTGGGTTACAAACCCAGTCTTCAGGCAGTTGAACTAGTGGTATTCTGAGGGCGAGATGCCCTGACTTCTACTGGCTCCTAAATGTCTCTGAGTATTGAAGGCGCTTTGTCAAGACATCTGGTAACCGAATGTGGCTGTTCATCAGTAACCTCAGTGGTTGTTCTCCAACTACACAAGCTGCCAACCCTTCCCTCCCAGCCAGGAGGCCGGGGAGTTCCTCTGCAGGGCAGGGGCGGATGACTCCCAGACAAAAGGACCCGGATTGATTCCCAAATGTCTTCAGTCCTATCCCTGAGCAAGAGGCCAAACCTCTACTCCTTTGGGACCTGTATCTATATTCACTTTTAATGTGGACTAAGCATCACCTAAATGACAAAATAATAAATAACAGTTATAAATGTTCCGGATGGATTCACTTCAATAAATATGGTTCCTGAGCAACACCATAAATCAAGGGGAAGAAATTAGGTTTTCATGCCAGTCAAGGTCACAGCATTGCCAAATTATAAAATACTACACTAACACGAGGTGTGTTCACCGGGGAGTTGGCGATCCGTCTCCATTGTGTCTAGGATACGACTGCTCAACCGTAACGGTGTAAAAACGTGTAGCGCTTCACCCCTGAATGTCTACCCTCCCCAGGCTGCAGGTCGCGTTATGCTGAAACAAGGATACGGCAAGATCATAAACACAGCCTCCATGGCCAGTCTAATAGGTGAGTGATGAATCAACCCTACACACACACACACACACGGACGCTCGCACGTACGTACGTGCCTTATGCTTGGAGCTCTTCCAGGTTTGAAGCTAAATCCTGGCACAGTCAGAGGAAGTAGAGTAAGAAAACATTGAATGTCTAGTCGCCACATTACCACCATTGAGTTGTACGTTAGGAAGTAGCATGAAAAAAAAACTAAATGTAGGGATGACGACAGTGGAAAACAACACATCTTTCAGATGCCTGGAGTATCTGAGTTGCCTACTTGGGAACTTGAGGGGGGAAAACCCCCACAATTGGATTACACAGCTCAAAACTCAAACCCCGGTTCAATGGCTCGCTCGCTCACACACACACACACACACACACACACACACACACACACACACACACACACACACACACACACACACACACACACACACACACACACACACACACACACACACACACACACACACACACACACACACACACACACACAGAGACAATATGTGTTGTGATTGCGCCTTACAGATGCAACTTTGCATCATAATAAACATCCTCTCTCCGCACGGAGGCTTCTGGAAGGATACGGAAAGGCAAGCTGAGGTCCAAGACGGAGGGGAGGAGAAGGGAAAGAAGGGGTTCCTGTGAGCCGGGCTGAACCCACGGCTGATGGCGTAAGATGGGCTTTTTGCTAGCGCACCGCGGGTCTCAGAAAGTTAAATAAAAACCCTTGTTCTTCTTCTCCAAAGCAAGGTCTTTTCAGTCTCGGGTCTACACTATGAGTTGTTTGCAGATCTTTTTTTTTTTGAGAGAGAGAGTGTGGTGTTACAAGACGTTTTCTGCCTACATGTGTGAAAGACTTCCAGCTGAGCGAGGACCGAGCGAGGCGACCTCCTCCGTGCCATCTGGGTCTGTCCCAGTGCGGGAGGAGCCATACTGGGAATCCCACGCATGATGCTAAAGAGGCCGGCGCTGTGTAGGAACAAGTGATCAATTGCTTGCATTACGCGCTGTCCTTCAGGATCGCACTTTATTGGTCCGGGCATCTGTTATAATATTGTCATAATGTGTAATCAGATGGGACCTGTTGTGGCCAAATGGCGTCTCCCATTTTCCCCTCCCCAGCTAAAAAAGTGAGCAATTAAAATGCGCAATGACAGCTTTTTGTCCATCTGCCGAAGAGTGTGTGTGTGTGTGTGTGTGTGTGTGTGTGTGTGTGTGTGTGTGTGTGTGTGTGTGTGTGTGTGTGTGTGTGTGTGTGTGTGTGTGTGTGTGTGTGTGTGTGTGTGTGTGTGTGTGTGTGTGTGTTCGCTCGCTACTACTTCAGAATGCCACCAGTGACAGATGATCAACAAATTTCCCAATTTATATTGTCACCCCCCAGAACATTCTCTCCACAGTGGGTGGGGCGGACAGGTGGGAGTCTATTGAGTCTCTCAGTTAAAGGTATCCCCATGCGTCTCAGCTGCATCATAATTGCAACAGGACCTCTCTCTCCCCCTCGCTGCTATTGGTAACAATCCAAGGTTGATGTATCATTTTGACTCAGGCTGGCTCCCTACATAGAGCCCTGGCTGATAAAGACCATGTCTGTTGAAAACCGGGCAATAGGCTGAATATTAAAGAGGGCTTTAGAGGGAGTTTACCCTCTGCCTCCCTTTCTGCCTCTCAGTCTCTCTGGGGGATTACCGCTCTTCAAGATGGAGAAAACATCAATGTGGGTTTATTTGAAGGATGAAGGCTTTTTCTGAATGGTATTTGGGAGCCATATCATGGGGTCGCATGGGGATTAGCGATGTTAGGCATTTTGAGCTATGTTTCCTGTCCTGATAAATCGGATTTTGCCTTCAATCTGTGTCTTAAGTCCTGGGCTCCGCTCCTTCTTGTGAACTCTTAGAGGATGGAGTCCTCTGCCCTTTTATCTCGCCCTGCCTGGCCCAGCCGTGGTCTGCCTGGCCCAGCCGTGGTCTGCCTGGCCGAGCCGTGGTCTGCCTGGCCGAGCCGTGGTCTGCCTGGCCCAGTCGTGGTCTGCCTGAGCCCGTGGTCTGCCTGGCCGAGCCGTGGTCTGCCTGGCCCAGTCCGTTGGTCTTGCCTGGCCGAGCCGTGGTCTGCCTGGCCCAGTCGTGGTCTGCCTGGCCGTGCCGTGTCTGCCTGGCCCGAGCCGTGGTCTGCCTGGCCCAGTCGTGGTCTGCCTGGCCGAGCCGTGGTCTGCCTGGCCGAGCCGTGGTCTGCCTGGCCCAGTCGTGGTCTGCCTGGCCCAGCCGTGGTCTGCCTGGCCCAGCCGTGGTCTGCCTGGCCCAGCCGTGGTCTGCCTGGCCGAGCCGTGGTCTGCCTGGCCCAGTCGTGGTCTGCCTGGCCCAGCCGTGGTCTGCCTGGCCCAGCCGTGGTCTGCCTGGCTCAGCCGTGGTCTGCCTGGCCTGGTACTGGCCCTGCCAGGGTTGGCCTACCTTGGTACATTCCCCTGATATTGGACCAGCAGTTCTCTCTGCCCTTTGCTCCCACACCATCCTTCTGCGATATGCAGGGCTGCAGATGGACCGGGATCTGGCCGTACACAGTGCATACCACGGTCACGATTCAATAACCTTAGACCTGCCTTTGATAGAGGGGACATATCCCTGGACTTCCCTTAACATTTGATTATGTTATTTGAGTATTGATTGAATATTTCAGATTATAATATTTCTGAATTAATAACATATATTACATTACAGTAATAAAATGCGTTAGAATGAGAAGTTAAAGTCGCAATGTCTACGATTAAGCCCCCTGGTAGACTTTCAGAGTTAAACAAAAACAGTGAGTGTCCGCTCTTAGTGGCTGCAGGGGTGAGTGACCTAGCGTTGAACGTGACGTGACCTAGCGTAGCTCGGCTGGCGTTGAACGTGACGTGACCTAGCGTAGCTCAGCTGGCGTTGAATGTGACGTGACCTAGCGTAGCTCAGCTGGCGTTGAACGTGACGTGACCTAGCGTAGCTCAGCTGGCGTTGAACGTGACGTGACCTAGCGTAGCTCGGCTGGCGTTGAACGTGACGTGACCTAGCGTAGCTCGGCTGGCGTTGAACGTGACGTGACCTAGCGTAGCTCAGCTGGAGTTGAACGTGACGTGACCTAGCGTAGCTCAGCTGGCTGCAGGGTTGAGTGGCAGGTGTTTTGGGAATGTTCTGGTAACCAATTTTTAATTTTTAGAATATATGTTGTGGATGTGATTTTATTGAAAATATTAACAAAATCACTATCGAACAAAATGAACATATGTCAAGGTTATTTTACAACGAACCAGTTGAAATGGTACACAGTGCGACTTAAGAAACACAAAGTTTGTTGTTAATCCTAACAATATTCCTCTTCCATCCATTTGCATCATTACCCTCCCCTTTTGGCAAACCAGCCCCCCCAACCAGCCCGGCCTTGTGTTAATACCCCCACCCCCCCTCTCTTAATGTGAGCGATGTGTACAGGATGGCCAGTCCTGGCCCACCAGGAGTCCAGCTCCATGCAGCTGGCTGCATTCATCATCCCAGCCTCTGTACCGCACTCCTTTGGCAGTGCGGTCGCCCGGGTGAAGGGGTTAACTACTAAAGTTGTATGTAACTTGGAGCTTTCAGAGCCATGATTAATCAACTGGCACCGAGCGAAGGCCCTGTCCTGGCATCCCATGCAGCGTGCGGCATCTGTGATGGTCAGGGCAAACAAATGGCGTCCCGGCTTTGTTGCCCGGCGCATAACCGGACATTAGAAGCAATTAATTTTACACGGGTCCGCCGAAAGAGAACTGCAGGGACCCCCCTCGGCGGCTTTGGAATGAAGGGCCCCCGTGGTACCGTCCTGCTAGGAGCCAACAATATACACAACATGTTTCCTAATGGCTCTCTCACTTATGGAACCTAGTTTAGCGGTTGTTTGCCGTCTTTATTTTATATTCATGATGCTCAAAGTGATTTTCTGGAGACAGATTGCCATTGTTAATCTTGAGGTGTAAGAAGTAATTTGGAATAGATGCAGTTCTACCATTCACTATAAAGAGCTTTTTAATATTTAGTAATTAAGCTGACTATTAATCAATATTTGATCTTCTTTGGATACATGTCCTTTATGAGCAGGTAGTGTTGAGCCTTTCAGCTCGGAGCCAAACACACCAACCACTGTTAATTTACCCCTATCCTGTTATGCACATTCAGTCATTTCCTATGTGTTCCCTGTCTCCGTCTCCCACGCAGTGCCCCACCCCCAGAAGCAGCTGTCCTACAACGCCTCCAAGGCAGGAGTGGTGAAGTTGACGCAGACACTGGGCACCGAGTGGGTCGACAGAGGCGTCAACGTCAACTGCATCTCACCGTACGTGCGGCTCTCTAGGCCTAATGTCTACAATCGACTATTCCCTCCGTCATTTAGAGAACGCTTCGCCCAAAGAGACCTTCAGTGAATCATTGTAGATGCATGTCATTGAGGAGCAGGGAGGCCGGGGGGCTTGGGCCTCTTGCTCAAGGACGCCTGCAGGTAGAGTGCATACATTAGGGTCCAAACCCTGAGCCTTAAGCTATTCTAAACTATCCTTCAATCTCTCTTCTTTTTTAACCTAGAAATTAAAACCCTTTTTTTGGAGTGCGGTAACGGCTGGGCCGGCCAGAGAAAGCGATGATTATTGTATTTGTTTTTCCGTGTTAAGAGAAAATGCGAGGGCCCGGTTGTGTGAGAGGGATGGACTCGTTAAAGCCCTAACACAATGCATCAGTGCTTAATTAGATGACGTCTTGAGGGATGAATCAAGCAAACACTTGCTCTAATTGTTCTATTCAATTACAAAATCTAATTAGCATCCTCACTCGGAGTGTTGCTACAACAATGGTGCCTTGTTTGTGTCTGTCTGTGAAGCTGAGCAGAGGGAAGACGAGTGTGTGTGTGTGTGTGTGTGTCTCTGTGTGTGTGTCTCTGTGTGTGTGTGTGTGCGTGTGTTAAGTGGAGCATCTTCTAGCCCCTGCCTCCCTGAGCTCCTCTATGCAGCACCTCCAGGCTGCCCCGGTGCACCCCCCCGACGCCCCAGAACAAAGCGCCCGCTCGCATGCCACGCTCAGCATTATTTATCGCCAGCTTGTTTGCTAATTCTAATTTGCAAAGAAGCAATTGTCCTTCCCTCCCCCCCCCCATACCCCTTCACCCTGCACCCCCTCTCCTTTCTAGCGCTCCGTCTCATTGTCAGCTGATTTCCTTGAAGTGACAGTCGGTAAATATGCATAAAAAAGGGACACAATTAGCGCACGCCGGGTTGACTGCTGGCTGATTCCACTGGCAACTTTAGCCGCCGTGGTGATAAGCCGCATTATCTGGAAAATTGGCTGAGGGAAAACAGCAGCTCTGATTGCCAGGAAAGGTTCCAGATAACAGGACGGGCTGAAGAGAAATATAATTGAGGTGGAATATGTTAACCAAGGTGCCACGTGCACCTCGGCGAGTGCTTATTTTGCCAAATGTTGGAATTCGATATCAAGGCGCGGTGATGTGTTGGCTTTAAAGGATGATTTGGACCGCGAGGCGTTCAGTCACTTTCAGGTCGCTTGTGCCAGGAAGAAGGATGAGGAGTCACGATGAATTAGCTGCCGGCCATGTTGACGTGTTTATTTAAATGCCAGGTCTGTGATCCAGCTAAGTGTCGAGAACATGACTGGTTGAACCAAATGAAAGTCGCATGGGAGACTCGGTTGTAGTCACTTACAGCATCAAAGCTGGTGTAAAAGCACCGGCAGCCATCGTAAGAGCCCAACTGAATAACCCAATAAAAACAAGCACACCTGTTTTTCATTCTTAATACCACTCAGGTGTCCACACACGCATACATGCACACACAAAATGGATCTAAGCGGCTTGCTGTCAAGTGAGTTTAAAAACGCACTCGCACAACAATTCCGGGATTTTTAATTATCTTCTTAACCGTGGGCTCCGAAAAAATGTACTTTATATACGGCTCAATTCTCAGTGGCTCATCCTGAGACATGCCAGTCAATACAAGTGCCACCGGAGGCCCCAAAGGCAAAAAGAACGCAACCCCACTCCCCCCAAAAAACATCATCACAGATGCCACACCATGGCCTCTCCTTTCAGACGATAATTGGGTTTATTTTTGTCACCAAACCGGTGCCTCTGAGACACCGCTGTCAATTCTGACTTCTGAAGTGTGATGCCTTCTGATTTCACTGTTGTTTTTTCACCCCCCCTCTCTCTCTGTCTCTGTCTCACTGTCTCTCTCTCGCTCGCCTTTCATTCTCCTCTCGCCGTTTCTTTTTTCAGGGGTATTGTTGACACTCCTCTCATCCACTCTGAGAGTCTGAAGCCCCTGGTGCAGCGCTGGCTGTCAGACGTCCCCGCTGGAAGGCTGGCGCAAGTGACAGACCTTCAAGCAGCACTGGTCTATTTGGCATGTGACGCGTCCAACTACATGACAGGGCATAACTTAGTCATAGAGGGTGGGCAAAGTCTGTGGTAGAGAGAGGCAGAGGGAGTGTGAGCAGGAGGGAAATAAAGAGAAGAGAAACTTTGGGTCGCACTCCAGGGAATTGGCGTAAGACCATATCATCTTTAGTTTTGCATGCACGGTTCGAAATATTTCTCAGAATTTATATTCTCATGAACTTCTTGGATGCCATGATTATTTTTTCGGGAATTGAGCTGCAGATCCATTTATTCAGATCACTGCCACCCAATTTGTTATTCTCCTTCCGTAGAAATTTTCAGCTGGCTTAATTTGACTTTAAACTAGGGTTACAAAAGGTAATGTGAAATGGGTCCAATATACTGTAGGTCCAATTTTTGTTATTGTCTGCATATTGTTCACACAAACTGAACTCTGAAACAAGCTGTTAATGACATTCCTAACCTCCACCAAAATAATCGTTCTATTTGTATTGTAGAATTGAATTAAATTAAATGATATCTCATTTATGTACCTCAATAAATCTTTTCTTGGGTAAAATCTCCTCAGATATTTTATTTTCCAGTCATCTATCTTGGTTTTAACATACATCTCTGTGGAGTACAATTTGTCCTCATCGTAACTGCACCTTTTTCGTGTCTTTCCCCAAAGCCTTGCAATTGGTCCCTCAAGTGGCCCTCAGGAGCGCTGTCTTAATTGCCTGCCATACTGTTTTCCTGCTAGAAAAACAATACTTAAAAGATAGGTTAGGCAAGGACGCGACCCCACTCCCAGCAATTACACCAAAAGGATTGGCCAATTAGCACACTCTACACAATGAGACCGTGTTGGTGTTTATGTGGGCAACTTCAGATTCTCACTATTAGTGACTGCCGTCTGATTTGCATAATTGGGGAATTGGTCATTAATGGGAATGGGCAGTGAGAGGATCCTATTAAGATATGGAGAGAGATGTGATCGCCTATCATCTTGGCTGTTTATCCTTCACTGTAGCAGGGCAGGATATATGCGGTTTTTTTCACAGAATAAATGACATATTTTCAACCTCAATGATTTTCTAAACTTCACCGGAATACCAGCATAAACACGCAATGCCTTTTATCTAGAACCAAGTGACATGGGTGGATGTAGTGCCAAATATGAACACTAAGGGGCAGTCTGAAGTCAGGCAGCTCCTTATTCTAAGGACACTAAATTCCGACGGCAGGTTATCAATCCCATTATTTGCCATTATTTGAAGGCAATAACACTGGCCAGTGTTGTATGTATATCTAGGGAGATTAAAAACAGTTCTACAATTCTGGAAGTCAAACAGCTGGACATGAGAAATGATCAGGTGGAATTCATAAAAAGTAATGAATAAATACAAATGTACTTTCAATTAAATGTGGTTTGATAGTGAACACGGAGAGTTACATTTAAAATATATGGAAAATGTAATGATGTCCATCTGTTGCCTTTGAGCGCCAAGAATTCAACGGAATTAATGTTAAGGTTGCCAGTCAGCGTAATGCAAAAGAGAGCACACTTGCCAGCCTATCTGATTCTGTAAAAGTATATCAATTTCCTGGTTGATATTATAGGCCTATATTCATTTGCACAAAATCGGCCAAACTATAACTTTGGATAAACCCAGTGAAAGTGGAGCATTAACGACCGTACAGTTTTATATTTTTGACTGCTCTGTGACCTCGTCTGATTGCTAAAGAAAGTCTAAACTAAACTTTTATCTTACATTAGCCTAGTTGGTATTTATGCTAATGTAAGACAGTGTATATGTGTATATATATATATATATATATATATATATATATATATATATATATATATATATATATATATATATATATATATGTGTGTATGTGTGTGTGAAAACGTTGTGTACACCTGCAGCACAGTATCGGCGTCATGGCTATATCAAACCATGGCAGCTACCACACCTGGGCTTGTTGTGTGTCAATGTGAAGAGGTGCCCTCATTTCAAATAATACAAAGTACTTTTTATGGGCTACAAAGTGTTGGTATTTCAAAATATTTCAAAATGATTCATTTCATTATTCTCTTAAAGGGAACGCTTTGGGAAATACTTACCTTTATTTGACCCCAACATTTTGGTTTAAGCCGGCTTATGCCACGCCCTCTTGTCAGGCACCAATATGCGACTGCTATATTTTAACAACCATGAAACGAATGTCAGGGTTTTTTAATTGGATCAATGTGTGGCCGGGTCCAAATGCGCCATCACGACAGCGAAAAGGAGGTTTCACTTTGAAATACTTGACCGCTCCGTATTTAGTTTAACAGCCGTTTTACAGAGGATGAGGAACTGATGCAGTGGATATATTTGGTTAAACTCCCCCCCGCTCCATGAATGTGTTCAAGATCTAAAGTGAAGGAAGAACACATTGACCTCACTTTGCTTGAACATTCAAAGAAGTGAATCCATTATTCCAAACTGCCAACCACACTTCCTCGATCGAAAGGTTGCGCATCTGGAGTATTATCCTATCAGTGTGTTTTGGGCGTGTTTAGTAAACACACTGCCAAGTGTGGCTGTCATGACTTTAATCTATTTGATTTTACATCCGTCAATGAGGTTCTGAATGCATTTTTGCATCCAGAACCTCGTTTATCTACTTTCATCTTGGCTTTTTGTCCCGAATCTTAGGCTGACATTTATCCTGTCAAAGGGGTCAGTTTAGCTCAGGAGGTAGAGCAGTTGTCTTGTAACCGCAAGGTGGCAAGTTCGATCCCCAGCTCCTCCCAGATCCCCAGTATATACACAGTCTGTTGATGTGTCCCTGAGCAAGAAACTTTACCCTAACTGCTCCTGACCAGCTGGCTGTCTCCCTCATGGTTGACTCTGCCGTCGGTGTGTCAATGTGTGTATTAACCGATGTAAGTCACTTTGGATAAAAGCGTCTGCTAAATGCCCTAAATGTAAAATGCAAATGGTTGATTGGCAAAGTTGAAAAGTTTCTTTTCGGCTATACGTGAAACGGTTGGTCTGGCATGTTGTGCAGGAGGCCTACACAAAAAGCCTGCCTGAAACGTCTTGTCCTAACCTAAAATTGTAACCACTAGCGGTAATCTATGTTGTGAGCTGTAAATCGCCAAGCCCCCCCCCCCCCCACCAAACCGTAAAGCTTGCTTTGTGAGATATAAGTGATCCTGAATCCATTATTTATGACCCCCTTATGCTGCAACTGCACTCAATACTGTGGCCCAGTGTACATACCGCTGTTGTGCCAAACAGTTCTTTGAGTAGAAACAAAAAAACACGTGTCCTTGCACTCTGGATCAACTTTGATTAATGTCCCAGTCCCTTTTACCGCTGCTGCAGTGGTTCAGACTATAGGTCGATACAACAACAACTACTGGAGCATTATGGGACCTGAGTCTGGGTGACAGGACCCAGGGGTTTATGGGTGACATTAACATTTGACAATATCAATATGGTTTTATTGATGGATTATGGCGTCCCGTCTTGTATTCCCTCAGACGCTCGAAGATGAAGTGTTACCCTCGATAAATTGATGCTATCACCTGAAGAAAGATGGAAAAAAAATGAAAATGACACTTTTCAACCAACGATTATGTTAGGCAGTGTACTTGCATTGCTCCTTCAAGAAATATCCGAAATATTAAGTGTGAATGATTGAATGAAAAAGTAAAGTATAGCTGTATATGTCGTTTCAAATGTTTGTGTTATCAAGCATACGTGAAAAAACAAAGATGTGTGAATCTGTTTTTCGAACAAAAACGTTGGACCAAAAGTCCACTGAAAGGGTTTACATTTACAGAACAGAAAGATTATAAATCCTACGTTTCAATAGGTCAAGCTGGAAGAAGTATGAGGCAAATCAAGATACTTTAATTATTGCACAGCCGTGGATAACGTGCGCTCATCAAACGAGTACATTTCATCTAATATGATTCACATTTGAATGCAGAAATTGACCAGCTAATCACATTGAATTCCAGCACTTTCTCTACCTTGCTCCCTCTCCATCGGAAATAAAGAAAACAATATCTATAAGACAATGAGTGGGACAGAGAGCGCGAGAGAAGAGAGACAAGGAAAGAGAGCAAGTGAGTGAGAGAGAGAGACAGCAAATGCGAGTTCTGTGTAGCTTTCATACGACGGTATCTTTGCTTCCATCACACCTCTAGACTTCTTGAAGCCAACCTGAGTCCCTGAGCGTGTGTGTGTGTGTGTGGAAACATACGGCACTCTGAGATGTCTAATTACAATGCAGCTAATGCATGACTTTCTACCCATGTGGGATTACTTTCATCTCCCCCCATTAAGATGCACATTTTGTTTGGATACTCAAATTACACACCCCATATTAAATCTGGCATTGATCATAACCCTGATAGCTGCACTCCAACTTTGATTTAATTTGCACTTCCATTAATATCTGTGAGACGTCCAATTGTCGTCTTGGGCATATTGATGGTATTGTGAGCCCCTGCCTTCACACAATGTTTCCCCCCGCGGGCGTTAGAGGAAATGTTATAGAGAATTAGGCCGAGAAGCGAACTCACTGGATCTGGCTCCACACTCTGAGATTCATTACCCTAATAAATAGAAGGGACTGAGGGAGAATCTTAAGAGAAATTTCTCTTTTCTCTCGTGGACAAAAACACACACACGCACGCTCACACACTTGTGATGCACGCACGCACATACACCACACACCGTACATATATGTACACATAAAACTCTTAACTTTGGCTCCACTGGCAGATGAAAAAATGTGTGCACTTTTCATTATGGCTGCCTTGGCACCCGAGGGCCTGTTTAGAAGCTGGAGATCTCTTTAGAAGAAAAAGGGAGAAAGAAGATGAAGGAGAGAGAAAAGAGAGAGGGAGGAGAGGATGATAATTCAATAGAGAAGCAGTCATTTAGTGTCTCTCTCATCACTGGACCCTCTAGGCTTCTGAGTGTATATATGGTCACATCCAACAAGTGTCCCCCTTTTAATGATTACTTTAACAAGAACTCACTCTGGTTGAATCTTCATTAGGACCTAACCTACTTCTGAATGGACATCATTAGTAGAATTGAACACAATTGATCAGACTGCAGCAGAGAATTCTTTATAGTCCTCCTAAGCCAGCTCTGTATCGCGGGCATGACAAACTCCTGACGTCCTACCGTTGATTAATGAAGTGCCATCACCGAACATGTTCCATTGCTATCCTCTGTCAAAGCTTTGTTTTCTATAGGGAAAACACTATGGAGCCCAGAGAGGCAGATTGGGCCATAATTAACAACCAATCATGAAGATGAAAATAGCTGTTGTTGCTGTTAAGAGAGAGCGAGCGGCCTGTGTACACGGGGTGTGAAGTCCCGGCTTCAGGAGTACAATTCATTGTTCCGTTATCTTCACATCCACCGTT